>JAVSBS010021188.1:52250-68001 GCA_033124195.1 Coracias cyanogaster
CCTTTCAAATTTGGCTATTCTTTAAAATTTTCCTTTGCCACAACTTCTGACACAGTTCCCCAAAGGAAGCAGCAGCAGCAGGCACATGGCTCAGCTGCTGGCAGGGACTGAACCACCGCAGCTTTACTGAACCACAACAAACCAAAAAGGTAGCTCCTGTATCCACCAAAAATTCTAATTCTTGTTGATGTTTCCCTAGCTTTAAGGTAACCAGTGGATCCACTAGGGGAGATTCTCCAGGTCCCCATCAGTCCTGATCTATTGAGGCTATGACTGCTTGTGCTCTCCCTTGCTTCTGTGTACACTCGTTTTTTTTCAATGTCCTTCCTTTTTACAGTATGCATACTGATTTATGCCTAAAGTGCCTCTAAATTCTCCCCAGTCTCCATGGCCATTTCCCCTCTCTCAGTTCCCAAACCCTCCTCTGCCTGTCTGCTGAAGGGAGGGGAACTTTTATCAAGGCTGGTCCCTCCAGCCCCAACACTTGCCTTAAAGGGGCAGCCATTTTAGGCTTTTCCTCACCAGACTCTACCCCCCTGGTTTTACTATGAGTTTGGCCTCCAGCAAACAAATTTTTCCCCACTTCTACCTCTTCTCCTATCTCAGATGGAGGCAGCGATGGGTAAAGCAGCTGGGAAAATGGGGGAGGGCAGTGGAATTTTGTTTGACTGTGTATAAAGTAGACCAATTAATTGGTTTTGGTATTGCATTTTCTAATTTTATCCATGTTTGATATCGCTTTAATGCCGGATATTCATCGTCATAATTAGGGTCCCACCCTGGGTCAGCCAAAGGAACATAGTCATCCACCTGGTCCAGCAGGGTATTGGCTGCAATCTGTGCCTGTATGTGTGTCCTGGCTGTTCTCAAAGCTAACTGCTTCTCAGTCTCTGTCAGGGCTCCCAACATCAGATCTATGTCCTGCTAATCTGGGTCTTGATTCTTTACTATTAACTCATACCGTTTCACAACATTAATGAGGTCGTCCCTATAGTCTCTAACTGCATCCTTCCAAGTATCAAAATCCGATGTAGAAAAAGGCATTCTTAACTTTGTTACTCCTGTGGGTCCCATTGCCTGCCGCAGTGGTGCTTGTATAATTAGTCTCATTTGGCTTTGGCTTCTGGTCCTTATGGGACTAAAACTTTGGGGACCGTCTCTTACTTCAGGAGTGGTGGTGTCTGGACTCTGACCCTGTTCTGGTTCTCCACCTACCACCCCCTTGACTTCTTCCTCTCCAGGAAGTGGCTGTGGGATATAGTCTATGTTCTCATCTACATCTTCAGGCTGGTAAGTTTTCTTTCTGTTAGTACATCTCTGCCCTATGCTACAAGTCAAACAGCAGCGCTTGAGGTTCCCCCTTTTCCCTTTTCGTCCTTCTCTTTCTAAGGCTAATACTAGAGGGTCTTGTGGGGGTCTTATTCCGCACTTTCTGCCACTCTGGATGATTCTTTAGGATAAAAAACATGTCTGCATAGCTTGCCTCATCCCATTTCTTTTCTCTTCTCAAGAACAGTATTAACTGTAATAAGGTATTGTAATTGAGCATCCCGTCCACTGGCCATTTTTCATCATCTTCCAGTTTATAAAGCCTTCAGCCCTGCTGAAAGGGATCTGGGGGGTTCTTGTCGACAGCAAGTTGAACATGAGCCACCAATGTGCCCTGGCAGCCAAGAGGGCCAACCGAGTCCTGGGTTACATCAAGCACGGAATTGCTAGGCGGTTGAGGGAGGTGATTGTCCTGCTTTACTCTGCACTGGTGCGGCCCCATCTTGAGTGCAGTTTCAGGCACCACAGTACGAAAAGCATATAAAGCTACTGTAATGTGTCCAGAGGAGGTCCATGAAGTTAGTAAAGGGTTTAGAGTGGATGCCATATGAAGAGCAGCTAAAGTCACTTCGTCTGGTCATCCTGGAGAAGAGAAGACTGAGGGGAGACCTCATCACAGCTTACTGTTACCTCACTAGGGAGGGTGGAGGAGCAGGTGTTGATCTCTTCTCTCTGGGGACCAATGATAGGACTTGAGGGAATGGTAGGAAGATGTACCAGGAAAGGTTTAGGTTAGACATTAGAAAGAGGTTCTTTACCCAGAGGGTGGTGGAGTACAGGAACAGGCTCCCCAGGAAGCAGTAAGGGCACCAAGCCTGACAATATTCAAGAAGCATTTGGACAATGCCCTCAGACATATTGTATAAGGGTTGACAAGCACAGGGCCAGGCTGTCCAGGGAGGTGGCTGAATCACTATCCATGGTGATGTTTAAAGGACATGAAGATGTGGGGCCAGAGGACATGGTTCAGTGGTGGATACAGTAGAGTTAGGTTAGTGGTTGGACTCGATGATCTTAAAGGTCTTTTCCAACCAGAGTGATTCTGTGATCTGTATAATATACCAACAGTGAAATGCAGAGTAGTTTTCTCCTTACCCACTAGGTACTGTAAAATAAGTATATTGTGGGTACATGGAAGTAACTGAAGTTGGCAGAAAATGTTATTTGTGTGGTGTACATGTATCACTTCTTTACACTTGTCAACTCTATAATAAACTTCATTAGCTGAACCAAATGTAAGTACTAAAAATAAACACATCAGCAACACTTTACTTGGTCTTTACAGATAAAAAATCTTCTGTTATTTACAGAGATAGGTTTTTCAATTTCCCTTAATACACTAACCTTTCTTTACTGGCCTGCTTGTTATTAACACTTACTTTTGGGAGATTGTAATGTTGCTGAAAGCACACAAAATACAATTCCTTTAGCCATTAATCCTTGTCTTGATGCTACCTCCACAATACAATGCCTCTCTCTTTTACCCTTGGCTTTTTTTCCTTTATCTTTTTCTTTTTTTTTTTATCCCCTCTGTTTACCCTAATGCAACTACTCCACGAGGTAATGCCTTTTGTGGCAAGCTTGTTGCAAACTAACTCCTATTTACACTGGCTGCAATTTTCAATTAAAGACAAAAACTTAACTTTAGTGGAGGGTCCTATAGAAGCCACAGAGTCCAGCATTTGGGACTTAGATTTGCTTTCTCAGCTTGAGACTTTGAAGTTGGGAAGCATGAGAGAGTGCCTGGTTGAGGTGGTCAAGTGCTTTTCAGATAAGAGCTTTAAAGGAAAATACATGTTAACACAAAGGCTCTGAGGCTAGGTAAAAAACAAAAGGTAGGAAAACAAATCTCACGCAGAAATTATGTATAGCCCTGGTACCCAGAAATGTGATTTAAGGCGAACAAGTTGCTGAATTATCCTTGGTACGGTATAATAATGTTAGTGACATAAATACTGGACTTCCTTTAAGGAGTCTTTCTGTGTCCAGCTTAAACCAATCTGGCTTTAAGCTTAACATGCTGGTTTTAAGCCTATAAAAAATAACTCTATTGAGAAGGAGCTGTAAGGTTTTTGTTTTGCTAAATAAACAAGCCACACAAGAAATTATAATTAGGCAAAGTGAAGAATTTCAGTGTATAAAAGAATTGCCCTTACAGTGTCTCATTTAACTTTATGCATATTGCAATAGTTTAGTAGACTGCAAATTTATTTTATTTAAAAAATAGCATGTATACAATGCCATTTATTTTGTCTGTCACACCATATCATTAAAAAATCAGCCAAGATTTTGTGGCTACATGAAGTAATACATGTTTTACAGTGGACAGGAAACAATCCAGAGTATATTTAAATCCTGTCAGCCCCTGCTGTTACAGATATACACAGCCATAGAACAGCCATATCTAAACCAATCCTTTTTCAATATCTCTGTCAGCCAATCAAAGTTTAAAAACCCCTACGTGTTGTCTGCTAATAATAATCATGCAATAACCAGTGGATAAAAATATTAGCAGTACACAAATGCAATGCCCTACCTGTTTAACATTTTTTAATCACTCTTTTGAAGCATCCAAGAAAAACGGGGTCTTAAAAAACCTTAAATCTGAATTAGCTTAACTACTTTTGAGAAGTTTACACAAGAGACATTGAGACTGTGTGTACTACTTGCTACTTTTAAGTTTCCCCCTGGCTTTCTGTTTGAAAGATACCAGCCAAAGTTAAATCAACCCACCCTTTGCTGATTTCCAACAGTAGACATATCTTCAACTCTTTTTTTTTTTAACCTTGTTTTCAGTCTGACTTTCTCCCAATGGAAATTTAGTCCCTGAATGGTTGTTTTTTTCCTTGCTTCTTAACATTGATTAAAAAAGGGTTCCTTCACTCTCTCCATTTGATGTGACAGGGCCCTGACATGAATAATGGACGTGTTTCTTTCACAGGCAAATCAACTTAATTTAGCATGCTTTTATACTTTCAATGGAAAAGCCACAAGCCTGTAAATTCCATGAGATCCTTTAGGTTTGGAGAAATCTTTAGAATGAGCAGAAAACGTATAAAGTAAACAACACTTATTTTGTCGAACTACTTGGATCACTTTTATGCAGGTGTTAGAGATGAATATATCACTTCCTAATCAGATTGAGGTTTACATGCAGTTGACGATGGGCTGCCTACTCTTTTGCTAAGGGAGAAAAGAGGGGTAGGAAGAATAATTCATTACAAACATTAAATAGAACTAAAATTCCAAATTCTCTTCTGAAGCTGAAGCAGAGAAGTTGAATTAGGAGAGGTTTATGCAATAGAGGCTACCTTAGAATTACCCCATTCTGTGCCCATCTCCCTGGACAATCTCACTCAGAAGAACTGCTGCCTTGCACAGGGTCCTGCTGCCCAGGCAATGAGGAAAGAAAAAGGGTATTACCTACTATCTACACAGCAGAGTGAGCGACCAAAACCATCCACCAGCTTTAGAAAATAACCTGTGTATGTGCAGCCATGTGCATGGATAGTTATTGTTTTAGAGAGGTCAAACCTAGTGCCCTGTCTAGCAATGACATCATTGTTTTAAGGGTAGCAGCTCCATCTCTATCTACATGATGCTGGAAAAGATACATTAATGAGATGCTATAAGATTCATTTTATTTGAACAAGCAGCAAAACTCCTCTTTGAAGCTTCAGTGAGCAATTTTGGATTCCCCTTTGGTTGTGTGGTTTCAGGATGTACCAGAACAGATTGGTACCTCCCTTTTGACCTGTTATAAATCTTATGTGAAGCCAACAGCTGCAAGGGTGAGCTCTACTCTTTTTCCCCACAGAACTTCAAGGAAAGAAAATTTGGGTAACTTTCTCAGATTGTGCTTTTCACTAGTAAGACTCATCTTCCAGGATTGCTATTGGTAGAAAGCAGTGAAGCCTGGTAACACTATCAAAGGAAAGTAGAGGTTAATTCTATTGTCGTTACTTATTATTGTAACATCACACAGAGGTAACAGCTCACTCATTAAAATATCCTAATAGTATTAATAATGTGTCCATGAATAGAAAAGAGGTTAGTTTGAGGGGTACAAATTCCATTGCTAAAAATCAGTGCTTGCATAACAAACTGTTAAAAAAAAGTCCTTCCCTTTCTTTGTAGTATTAAATAAATAAAATAGAAACTAGTTTTAAAAAGAATCTTCTCAAATGCTACTTGACTCTAAACCATCAGCTAGGATAGGAGAAAAATGGCTCTGCAGCATTCAGCCTTGATTCACTAGGTAAAATCATGTTCTGTGGCTAACAGGATCCTGCATACCTCCAGATGTGTCTGTCTGTAATAAGTAGTTAATCATCCAATTAGCGGAACCAACAATTACAAATCAGGAAGAAGAGAGAAAGGAAAGAAGCAGAGGGAATGAATCAAGGTAGGCTGTAATCCCTTTGAAAAGGCTTCTAACATGAACTCCTAAAGAATTACATTCTACCATACCTTGACTGATTTGGTTTTCCTCTCTTTTCCTACTCATTGGGTCAGTTAATTGGCTGATTAACTAGCAATTACCTCTGGGATCAGCTCTATATAGAGTCTCATTTATTCTAGAATTTTATTGACACAGGCACCAGGGCAAATTCATCCCTGGTGTAAGCTTGTTGGAGTGAACGGACTGACACCCAGTACAAAGTTGATCCATTGTATCACAGGCATTGTGCTTTTAGAGCATTTGTTTAAATTGGGACTTTTAAAATTACATTTTTTCTTTGCAAAATCTACTCATTTTCATTAGAAGAGGGAACAAGAGCTTGGGAGGGAAGTCAGTCAGATGGCCAATAACTATCTCCAGCCAATGTGTCTGTGTAATGATATAACAGGTAAACAAGATGACATATCCCTTCTCTCTCAGGCTGACATTATTGCAGTCTTACTGGCATGGACTTTTTACTTAGCATTGTACATAATTATGAATTGGCCTAAATTCTAACTCTTATGCAAGCAGCAACCCTGAAGAGTAGGGGATATCTCTTACTTTTGGCCACTAAGCCTGGTATGTACAGCTGAATTCCCTAGCTAGGGAAAGATGTGCCTAACAGTAATTGGTGACTCAGTATAGTGCAGCTCAGCTGTACCTGGTACCCTCCCAGTCCCTGTTTGGGCCATCTTTTACATTACATGACTTTCCCTCTCCATGTTCCTGGCACTTCTGCTGGTTTTCTGTAGCCCTACAAATGGCATTTTGTGCTGTGGGAACCAAACCCAGTGCATTTCCTTCCGTGCTCTAAGTACCAGAAAACTTGAATGGAATGCTGCAAATAGAAATCCTTTATTCTTGCAGATGCCTGTGTTGTCTGGAGAGTGGAGTGCTCCTGCTCTTTCCTCAGGCTGCTCTGCTGGTGAAGGAAGTGCTAAAGTGGATGGAACTTACACATCGTTACCAGGCAGTAGGGAAAGCATGATTCGGAGGGGGTGGAGATCCTATTTTGTGAGAAGACACACCAAAGGGGCAACTCTGGACACTGGAGCCAAAAGGCAGAAGATCAGATTATTGAGGGATCTGGCAAATTCCCTAGAACACTGGGACCTGGCAGGAATGTATCCCTCCCCTCATGAGAGAGGCTCTGTATTTTACAGTTTCAAACAGTGAAAGATAGGCTAGCCTGGGAAGAGAACAACTTAAAGACAAGTAATATGATTTATCTTTGGGGGTGTGGAATGGGAGAAACAATGTCTTTTTCTCATGATATGCAAGGACATAAAATCCTGCTGCTGGGTATTATTTTCTAGACAGGGAGATGGGACAGTACCAGTTTTAGCAGCAAATCTGTAGCTGCCATGATGTTTGCAGTGCTACAAGGAACAGTGGAGATGGGACAAAGTAGTTTTGCAAGTTTAGAGACAAAAGGCAGAGACACTAGTTGTAGAAATGACAGCAAATATTTTTCAAAGGTGAAGGGACAGAGATGGGAGATATGATTGCATCCTGCTCATCTGAAGCTATGCAGATGTCCAGAATCAGTGTGCAGTGGTGGCATCTTCCATAGCCAGCTCTGCCAGAAGGAACTATCACCATTTCTACTTTAGGGTCACCTCTGTAAGGGAGTTCACTCTCAGCCCTGTCCTGAGGGCATAATCTAAGTGTTTTCTCACATCAAACAAAATTTTCCAGGCTAACCCAAGCTATCTTGTTAAAAATAGTTAAATTAAACCATTCAGGTTTTTTCTGGAGTAGTCTGAGGTCACTCAGAGAAGCCATCCAACAAATCAAGCAAGCAGATGGAGAGTGGTGACTTCTAGACTGTGACAACAGCTGCCTGTGGAGGAGACATCTGCCTGTATCTTCAAGGGCTAAAAAACCTACAGCGGGTGGTAGCTGCTTCAGTGCAGCCTAAGTAAGAGTAAAGTTTCCAGAGGATATCATTAATGACTAGGATTTTACTGTTCTAGCCAAATCAGCATGGCTTTTTCATAGAGAACCAGAGATCAAAGGACTGTTGTCTTTCATAGACTGAAGCATCTCTGCAATAGATGCCATTGGAGAGAGCTGTGCCTGAGAGCTGGTGAGTGCAGCACTGCTGGATAAATGGTAGCTGTTCTGCTTGGGTACAAAACTATTCTGAGTAGGCATTAGGCTATAAGTTTTTTCTTGCTGGCATTTTTGAAAAAGCCTTGTCCTTTGTCTTTCAAAATTCTTCAATACTTGAAATGGGAGAAGACTTGGGCCGGAAAAGCAAAGAAAAAGAGCGGAATATCACTTCTTTTTTTTTTCATAATGAAAACACGGTATCTGGTTCAGGGAGCAAGTGAAAAAAATCACTGGGCGAACAGTCTTATCATAACTGATCTCCTTTCAAAAGACACTTGCTTTGCTGAGAAAACTGTTATAGTGATAAGAAACTTCTGATACAATTGCCAGGATCTGAGGGATGCACGTATCAGAGGGAGATTCTAGCTTTGAGCATCATTGGACTAAATTCAATCTCACAAGATATTTTTGAGTCTGAGGAAACAACTGATACTCGGTTTACCTGTTTATTAGAGAATAATACATTTTCAGTATCATAAAAGTGATATAACATGTTCCTCAGATCTGGACAAAGCCAGTACAGATCTGTGACTTTGGTGGTCACAATTCTGGATGCCCTGGAACACAACTCATCCTAAAACTAGCCATTTAGCAGTGTTATGGAGGGGCTTAGTGGAGAACTTACACAGAAACCGTGTGAATTACCAAAAAACATTCCTTTTTTTGTGGCTCTGAATAGTCGTTAATGCTAAAGGGTTTGGAATTCTCAGATTAAAGGCAGATATTCCACAGATGCCAGGATTCACTATATAAGGTGTATGGGCTGCATACACAGCCAAAGACAAAATAATATTTATAGTTGTTTTAAAACTGTGTATATTTGCCTTATAAATTAAGATCTGAATTTGCAGACAAAAGCAATAATATTATTTCTGAGCATGAATGGAGAAAAGAAGTGCATGTAGTAAGACATTCAGGACTGAAGTAGTGTTTCCAGTCCATTTCATCAGTGAATGTATTCCTAGGATCAAGCCCTCTGGTATAATTTATCTGAGCAATGTCCCTGTTCAAGGATTAAGCTTCAGTAGGAGCAGGTGATTCTTCATTCTATCTTCCACGTCTGCTGTTTCCACAAACCATTAGCAGAGGTTTTCAGTCATGGCAGAGAGTATGAAGGGACTCTCATGGCAGGTCCAGGAATATACCCCAGACCTGCTAAAATAATCAGGTTTTCCTATAGGCTAAAAAAGTGCTTTTCATCCTGAGCCTGTAGACATCTATGAGGAAAGAGGTGGCAGCTATGCTGGGCTATGCACTTTAAACATTGCAAGTCTTCTGTCCTTGTAAAGGGGTGGAGGGAAACAGGGATTTTGTGTGAATTGCTTAGCAGAAGACAACCTAAAGAAGGGACTGTTAGTAGCAAAAGACACCAGTTAGGGACTTTCCATGTCTAGGAAAATGTACAACGTGTTAGAACTGAAACTCTTCTTGTCATAAACTACAGAAGTGTCATAATCATGTTGAAGAGGTGTCGTTAGTGTGTTGTGGGTAGTTGATTCAGAAGTAAGGACATGGTTGCAGTATGTAAAACTGAAAGGAGAATTTTTGTTTGTCCTATTCTAACTTACTACTCATTTGATGTCCCTCTGTTGTGTGGCCTCCAATAGTCTCTTTTATGATGGGGAAGAGGGAGGGCAGTCTTTAACAGGTGCTAGTCTCCTATACCTGCCTGGTGTCAGCAGCTAGGTAGTTGGGTGAAAAGGCTTGTTTTCAAAGGTGGGAATGGCAGGTTCCCTTTCAGTTCTGGACTGGGATTCAGACAGCTTTTTTTCACTGCTGAATATGGATTAGAGCTGTAAAAAGCAACAGCTTAAACAGTCAGCCCATCATAACAGAAGCATAAACATTACAAAATGGGACAAAAAGAAAAAAAACCCAACTGCTTTTTAGTTAATAAATCAGTTCACCCTTTGCGCCATGCACCATGTCTCTGCCCTGTGCCCCTTCTCGCCAGGATGCTTTCCCCTCCCACTGATGCCAAAGGCAACCACAATAATATCAGTGAGTTCAGAGCAATGATGAATTGTCACCTGTAAAAAAACTAAAAATACAAAATTTTGTTCTCTTGATTTCCTTCTCATGCCCCCATGCATCATCGTACAGGCTCAGAACAGAGAAGCCCACTATACAATGTTGTCAGGGCCCTGCTAGTTTTCTAGTTCAAATCCTTGTTCATGCTGTTTGCTAAGTACTTGTTCACTGTGACAGCTTTCAGCATAACAGAATACACTGAATGCTTCTTTCCAAACAGCTCTCTCCTGCTGGGCTTCAACTGAAACAAGCCCTTCAGACTCCATCATGTGAACTTTTCATAACGAACAATCTCCTTTAGACAATTCCTTTCAGAGATACTATCCGTGAAACTGGGACTTGGGGATGAGGTGACATCACAGCCTTCTTCCTCTGGCCAGGGTCATGGCCACCAAAGTTGTATTTATCAGGAGGCCTTCACATGGCATAGTGCATGATTTCCTTAATTACCTAATGTTTTCCCATTAAAAATAAAGTCTACAACAACTTTAAAGTGTATTTTAGTGTGTTTTCTGTTGGAAGAAAAGTCAAAAGTAGTTTTGACTTTGTGCAGAAAGTCAAATCCTGGGTTGTAAAAATCAGAACTAATTACTGAAAACATAACTCACATGCAGTTAAATCTTCAAGGCAGATGTGCCAGAGCTGGTGGACCAAAACTGACATAGATCTTTGCTATTTCCCTTGTTTGTATCTGTACCTTGTGCCACTCCTCTCTGCCTCACCTGCCTGTGCTCCTCTTGGTAGCAGTCACGCATAGAAACAAACAGGAGGTTTGATGAACAAGGCAAAGTATATGTGCTCTAACCACTGAGTTAGCAGTGGGGAAAAAAGGGCTAGGTTAGATTGGCTGGGAGTGTGCAAAATGTGTGCACTTCAGTGGCAAGAAATTAGCCCCCTGGTTCTGTTCCCACTCCACTGCTGAGGACAGACATTAGAAAAGTGCCATCACCTTTCCAGGAGGTGGAGGTCAAACTGATGACCCATAAAAGCTGTCCCCATCCAACTAACCACCACCTTAAACATCTGCCACGCATGGGCAGGGGAGAAATAGTAATGTGGAAAAAGCACAAGAGAAACAGTCATGTGGAGAAAATTGATGGGAAAGAAAGGTTTCAGGTGTATGATTTGATATAGAAGATGGTTCTTCTGGTAGTGGTGTGTCCCATTGATGCGGGAATGGAGCTTTTATGTGTTTTTGTACTTTTTACTATTCTTGGTTTTCTAAGTTAATATACAAAAAAGGTAGCTCATGAGTGACTTGCTATTTTGTACTGATATTTCTTTTTTTAGTTCTATGTTGTATTAAAAAACTGTTATTCTGCACTGCTTTAGAAAAAAGAAGATAACCCCAAAATACATTAAGAAGTCATTGAACGTAAATAACTTAAAACAAAATGCCCATTGGAAAACAAATGTAAAAAAAAAAAAAAAATCCTTCAGCCCCAAAAGGTATTTGGTCCTTCATGAAAATGTTCTAATAGCACATTAGCTGCTTATTGGTCAAACTGGTAGCTAAAAATATTTTGTTTATCCACCTTCCATTATGAAATGTATCCCAATTATGAGCTCCAGAATGCATCTTTTCCTTAACACAGTTATATATGTTATTTTCTAATAATGGATACAAAGGCTACCAGTTCAAAGGGAAGGCAGTTTGATGTGCGTGAGAATTATTCCTGAGAAGAGATTCTGAAATCTCAACCTAAACTTCTCATTTTCACCAGGTTCCTCTGCTGCAAGCAGAATCATATGAAGGAGGTGACAGCTTTAGACAGTAGCTATATGAACCCACACAGGAGCAGTGCATTTGTGGTTTAATGATGCAGATGAGCCAAACTAAGAGCTGTTTGTTGCCAGAAGGATCGTAGTCTTGATACTTCCCTTGCACTGCTACTGCCACTCATCTGAAAATCACAAAACGCAGGCAAAGAATTATGGAATGATGCTTAGAAATACTACAGGACAAGATGTATTGGGGCACTATACTAATGATACTGAGCAAATGTGGCACAGAAAGGGGACCAAAGGAGACTGCAACACGAGACTGCACATGATTGCGTAGTATCTCTGTGCAATGTCTCTGAAAGTCGTGGAACTCAGGTGGTATTTCTTCCTATGTGCTTCTATAAATGTTAGTTTCTGAGCAAGGTTTTATTTACCTGGCTGACAGACTCATTCTGTGGACCAAACAAAGTTAAAGGACAAGTGATTTATATGAAAATTTGGTCTACAACTTGTGTGCTCTTTGCGATATTTTCTGTACCAACTTTGGATGATATTCATTGAATAGACAGAAAAAAATTGCTTTCTTAAGTCCACAAGTAGCAATTTGGTTTTTCTGTCTGACTTAATATAAATTTTCATCCATTTTCAGTCATATCAGGGATTAGCACTCTATGTGAATCTGGCCAATAATTCAGGATTTTGTAACACTTGCTGTGAAGAGGCCAGGATAACTAGCCTGAGACGATGACAGGAGATGAACCCTACAAGATTCAGCAGTGACGTCAATTTGGGAAAGCCTAGAGTGGAGGCTTATGCATATTGTGGGGACAGGCAAACCCTAACTATCCTGTGGTATTTCCACATTTCTCCTTTTATTTCTTTTGCTAAGGAATCTGGGCTGCTCCAGCTACTCTCTGTACTGTTATCATCCCTTGTCTCCCGATTCCAGTAGTGTAGATGGAAGCACTTGCATCCAGTACACAGAGTTTACTAACCAGCATGTCCTCTCTGCTGACAACATATTCCAGAGCCCTGCCAGATAGAAATTCCACTTCACTGGAAAATCAGAAAAATTAGTAGGTGACACAAAGGTGGGCATCTATTGTGCACCACTTACAATCTCTCTTCACCATCAAGATGTTTCTGTTGGCTTGAACCACTTCAATGCGTCAAAGTTGAAGGAGTAATTGGAATAGTGACAACTTCTTTTTAAGATTATAGAGTTTAGCTCCACTACTCATAGCAGTAGCTAAACTAACAGAGTAGCATCCTAGATCATCATCAGTGGTCCAGGGCTTTTCTACCTGTGCAGAAATAACTAAGAATGTGCAACATCAAAGAGAAAGTAGGTCTTTCTCTTTATTCCACATGCTTCTAATGAGAAATACTCACTCATAACTGCTAGAAGTTATGTCCTGGCCTTCTTATGCATTTTGCCTGCAGGGTTCTAGATCAAGATAGTAAAAAAATTGGAGCAGGCTTGGTATAATTCCACCAGTTATTTATACTCCTGTGTAAATTTTTGCACACATAAAATTATGCTATTGCTGTTGTTTTAGAAGCTATTCTTTCTAGATGCATCCTACCCTAGTAAGAAACCTCTTCCATGTGCAATTTCACAGGTGTTTCTATGCTCAAATAAAGAAGCAACCTTTGCCGCCAAATTTTAAAGGTATTGAACAGAAAATAGCTCTGCTGCATTTCAGTTGGAGAGGTAATTGCTCAGTACTTGTGATTCCCTCATTGATATGGAAAAGAGAGACCATCTTCATGCTCAAGTGTTTATGTCTGTTTCTTTTCACAACTCAGGACCATAATGCTGTGTAATTGCATCAAGGGTACTGGGCATTTTTCCTACACCATAATTTTAGGTATTAAACTCATTTTAGCAACAGTCTGTGACTAATCATTAATCCTGCTAGAGAAAAAAAAAACAGCAGAAGGAAAAGACATCTGAAGAGTCCCAGAATATTTGCAAATCCATTTGCTATCATGTCTGTTTTAAATGTAATCATATGAAATTATACTTGACATTAATAATATTGCTTTAATGTAGTTTGCCTTAAAACGCTTATCATATCCCTTGCTGTCTAGTTCACATTGACCTAGAATAGCCAGACCCAATTTTGTAGCTGTACAGTTAGTCATATAACTGTCATATAGACTGTGTAACCTGTAGCTACATTTTACAGGACCTCATAAATAACAGCCAGCTTCTGCCTGTTTTTTGTCCTTTAAATTCATACAGGAGCTTATGCATATGCACTGAGGAAAGGAGTGCAAGAAGAGGAATATACCCCAGATGGGAGAACTTGAACATAGTTATCTAGTTAACATGGGTATCTACAATCATTTTTTGCATTTGTTTATGCTGTGTAGAGGAACATAACTTCTGTGTTTAACTATTTTTCTTTAAAAGCGCATATCACAGATTTCAAGTGCAGGCTGTGATAAACACAAACAAGTGTTGTATTCATTTAGCTGTGGGTTTCTCCCATTCACTTCTCTGCATTCTCTCATCCCTCTCAAAAAGGAGAAACACACGTTTCCAAGTAGGGGGATGAGGGGGTACTGGGATTGAGCTTTTTCTATGCAACCCTTGCTTGTTCACGATTCATTAAATGCTTTCTCCCTTGAGTGTAATTGGACCCCTCTTATTTACATGCATGAGGGATGCATAATTCTAAGAGAGGTACTGTGGTCCAAAAAAAAGGGGGAGACTGCCTTTGGACCAGAGTGCAGAAGACACAGGAAAACTTGGCAAGAGTGACCTGTGTAGTGGCATTCTATCTCTGGAGCAAGTGAGCCGGTCCCACTGCGCAGTGCCAGTGCTGTGCAGGGAAGTGAACTGCTGCTGAGAAAGCTTTGGGCTGCTTTGACTCACCCTGGGGCTGGGGCTTAACTTCAAAACCAATCTTTGCAGTGACCTCTGCTCCCCAGAGAAGTGCTGCTCCGTGTCTGGGGCAACAAACAGCTCATCCGCCGGGGATCCTCTGCACATTATCACCTGATTGATTAATTAATTATTGCTGATAGAGCATTGGTGCTACAGTGCAACCTCCAGAGCTTAAATCCCAGCCACTGAAGCTGAACTAGCAATTTTAGGGAGGCAGAAGGGAAGAAACTGCTGCTCCCTTCCCTTGCATTATGGAAAATAACTCTTCGTATCCAGTGGATTTTTCCTTGCAAGACAAGGTCAGATGTTTAATAGCCTTGGTCCTTCTGTTCATAGTGGGAATCAGCCAGAAGGTTAAATATTTAAGTTGGCTTTTTACTCAGTTAAATTTCTACTTAGAAAACTGCATCCCATGTTTAGTAGAAACTGCTCCTCTCT
This sequence comes from Coracias cyanogaster, assembly GCA_033124195.1. NCBI lineage: Eukaryota > Metazoa > Chordata > Aves > Coraciiformes > Coraciidae > Coracias > Coracias cyanogaster. The sequence goes on from JAVSBS010021188.1 coordinate 67,229, forward strand.
TCCTTTGCACAGGCTCTGCTTAGTTCATCTTTACTAAGCTCTTAAAAGTATTGTGCTGATGCTGAGCTGTGTTAAAAAAAAGTTCTAACATCCTGTCTTCCACTAGTAACTCTGGATTTATTAGTAAAATGAAAATATAATCAAGCTTGTTATGATCTAGATACTGAACAACAAAGTTTATTTTTTTTAAGCTGGATTTTGACTACATAATCCATTGGCCAAACTGTATGCAAGTTAGACAAAAAATTAGGCATCAGTACCTCTCCTCCAGGAGAACTGCTGCCTCTCTTGGAATACCTGCTCTGTCCTGTCCAGGCAGCTCTGCCTGCGGCTGCGCTTTCCAGCACTCCCTCAGGGGCATTAAGCAAGAATTATAGTTTTCCCAGGACGAAGAATATTGGTGGCATTTGCTGACTGATAGTGTGGGCAAATAGAATTATCCTCATACCTTAGATGATTCTTTTGCAAGAGAATCTGCAGGGCATGGAGCCTTAATAATTTACTTCTAGAGACAGCAGTTAACTTTACATGGCTTAAGAGATTATGCTTTATAGTGGTAATAATTTGATAATTATCAAGCCTTTAAAAGAAAAAAAAAGAGTGGTGTAGAATTTAGGATTATGTCTATTGTTAAATGTCAAAACTCACTTCAGATTTTTTAAAATTTATTTTTCTAATTATTTTTTATAAACTAGTTGAGTTTGATGGAAGAAAATATTTAAATGCTACTGTGGCTAATATTTACTTGCACATTGTTAATGGGAAAAGTTTTT
>JAVSBS010021188.1:68037-80877 GCA_033124195.1 Coracias cyanogaster
TTTTAAAAAAATACATAAATATTACTGAGCATTTCTTCTAAGTTCTTATTTATATGCTTAACCCCATCTTTTACTTCTATGTAAAAAGCTGAAAGAAGTTAGGAAATCCCGGCAGAGAACAGCCAGCCACACTTCTAAATTTCAGTGTGTCCTTCTAGATGACCGCCTTTGATTTTAAATGGCAAAGTTGTTTTAATCAGGAGACAATCCTTATATATTAGTTGTACTGGCCTATAATTGTAAGAGCTAAATGATACACAAAACTGGATACACATCTTTGCAGGCCGATTAATAGGGAGGACTGAAAGCAAAAGTAAACACTAACCACACAAAATAAAAGAAGTTAAAAGATAAGTGTTAAGGACCTTTTTCTTTTTGGAGAATGAAACAAGATTTAGTAGCTTTCCACTTAATTTAAATGAAAAGAATTGCTACCTTACATATTGCCCTGATAATGCAGGGGAGAGTGAAAACAAAACCGTCTTTGTAGCAGTGACACCTCCTATAGTTGTTGTGAAGAAACTTTTCCCCTTGGTATCTACTAACCAATTCTAATTAATGCTGCACATTCCTCCACTGAAATCATTTAATGCATAACAAGGGGAGGTGAAAAATAAAAGGAGAGAGAGAAGAAATTCTCAATGCTGATGATTGCCCTATTCGAATTATGGGAGTGAAAGCCTGGGCCCCCTAACCTACTGTCTATAAAGCAGAGCTTTGAAAGAGATCTGGGACCTACAAAAGCTGTCAATCTCCCTTGCCCTGAAAGCCTGGGTTCACATGGATTCAAGTGACAGCCCTCCTCCCCCACACACAATACATCAATCTGTCTCTCCCCCGAGCACCCACAGCCCATTGTGCGAGCCACAGGTGCCTAATATAGCACCCATGGCCACCCCTGGCCCCCCCTGTGAACCAGCCCTGGACAAAGGGGCCTGGGCTGGGCAGAGGCGGGTGCGTGGCTGTGGACAGATGGGCAGGGTGCCCCTGGGATGAGGCTGCCACACTGTCTTTCGGGGATTTAACTTTTTTGAAGGGGGAGTCTCTGCTTCAGACTGGCATGTTCTGCCTGCCTTTGGTGAACCTGGTCACCTGCTAGTGGAAAGGGCTGGCACGAGGTATTTGATGACTCGTTTCTGGCATCTTGGAAAAAATGGGTGCTGCAAATGGACGGCAGTGCTTTCTAAGGTATCAGTAAATACAGACATGCCCAGTGTAATGATTAGTAAAGGGGCTCAAACTCTCTTCCAACCATCTTAATGGGCAAACAAGCCCTGGGGACACCTCTGTTCTGAATTATCTACATCTATTTGGCATAAGGGCAGTGCAGGTACCCTGCTGTCCAGGCACGGAAGAATGGTCCTCAAGTGTTGTGCTGCTGGTGGCCCTAAAAGGAATTGATACCCATTTGACACTGTGCTTTTGGCCAGTGAAGATCTGGCCTGTAATAATGTCCCAGGTTTTCTGCAGACCATGAGTAAACTGCTTTGTCTCTTGATGTCTCAGTTGCTTCTATGTAAAATGGAGTGAAGGTTTTTTTTCTATCCACTCTTTTTCTTGTTGATAGAAAGAGTAAGTTTGAGGAAATGGGAATTTGTCTGTGTGATGGTACAACGCTCTGCACAGGAGGACATTTCTACCATAAAACAAATCAGTGGCAGCAGCAATGTAAACAATGAAGAAGACTTGAACCCAGTGCTACATCCTGCTAATGCACAGTGATAAAAGTGGCACTGTTTCATATTCTGCTGCTTTCCATGTCTGAACTGTGAATGTTTCACTCTCCCCCTTTAGCTCTGCATTATTGAGTCAAGACTGGAGAATCCAGAGGATAGCCATGGAGCTTAACATGTTGGGAAACTGCACAAAGAAACTGAATGTGGAGAGGAGGAAGCTCATCCATGCACATGCTGTTACAAGTGGTGCATAACTGGCTGTTACTGTTTTGGTTTTTTCCCCAGTACTTACAGCACAGGTCTTCTGTTCTGATCTCTTTTGAGTGGAAGCACATAGTCTACTCCTGAATAAACCAAGAAGCCTTGTAAGCCCAGAAGTTACTCAATAGCCTTGCCTTTAGTAAAGTTAAATTTCACATGAAATAAGCTTATTCCAATTCCCCTTTATATATATATATCAAAAACAAACAAGCAAGCAAACAAACAAAAAAAATAACAGCAGAGGCTTGACTTCTTTACTTCCAGATAATTTTGTTCTAAAATGTTCCAGCAAGTCTCCCTTTCTCATTGCCCAGTGACATAGCTCTATTATATTGGAGCTGCACCCTTCCTCACCCACAGGCTTTGCTGGGTGGTGGGGATATCCCCAAGCTCGGTAGCATCCCTGCTATAGCAGTGTGATTCCTGAAGCACTGAATCAAGTGCAGACTAAGTCCTGATGTATTTCCTTTGCTTTTGGTAAACTTTTGCTTCAGTGAGGGCAAGATAAAGTGACACTGCAATTCAAGTCAGCACAGTGAAATGATGCTCTTGCTGCTTTGATCTTGGTCCTTAGATAGATAACTCCTTAAAAATAAAAAAGGAACAACTGACTAATTTGGTACTAAGCCAGTCAGAGACCAAAAATGTCAAAGTGCAGAGCCTGCTTGCGGGTGGGATGATAACATCTGCAGGTGAAGACAGGTAAAAATTTTCTGATTCTCTGGTAGCAGCTAAGTGTGTTCCACTTTGCTAGCTGAAGAGCTGTTTCAACTTTCATTTCAGCTGGATGTTTTAAAAATGCCAACCAGATCTGGGGCTGAGAGAAACAGCAGTGTGGCACAGTGCAAGCCAGCCAGGTGAGCCTAGTGGCAAAACTGTTTAAGGAAATAATCACAGATGTAGGATGCCAGGTCTGCTGCAGCAAAGCAAGAAGCTGAGAGGATGAACGGAAACAGTTTCATAGCTGTTAACTCTTTCTCAGTTTGTACTGACAGGGCACCTTCAGGCACATGTTGAGCCTCCTGCCAAAATACATGACAAAAGCAAATTCAAACTGGCATTGGCCATTTCTTGCAGCATGAGATCAAATGATCATGTTGTCTGATACTTACAGATTTCTTGCAAGGTTACTGACTTGCAAGGCTAGATGAGTGGATTATTCAGTATATCAGAACATGGAAAAGCTCAGCTCTTTCAAGACTTTAAGCTTTACCTTCAAGCTTTATCTACAACAGGTTCCTGCTGCTGTCAATAGTAAGAATTCTGTAGCTTCAAGTGTAGGACAAAGTAATTAAATTGGAGGTTTACAGCAATTCTCAACTTCATTTCTAGGAATGTTGTCAAGTAGCAGCTTTTGTTTCCTTCTCAGGGCTGTGTCAGCGCCAAAGTATCTTGAAGATTCAGTGTTTAATATAGTTCATTAAAGACACGGGAGGCCAACCTTTGCTGGGACAGGGCAACAGTGCAAACCAAAAATTATCTGGGTAGCATCATATTTTGCTTTCCTTCTTGAGCTCAATGTTAGCTTTTAAATTTTTGTGGCCACAAATGACATGCAAAAGTTTCCCTGAAGATAGCACATCACCAAATATTTTAGAGACACCCTTTTTGCTTGAGCAGGTGTTCAACCAGGCAAAAAAAACCCTAATGTGCCTGATGTCTTTCTCATGGTTATCTGCACAAGAAGTCAGAGTCTGGCAGTCCTGGCTAAACAGTGCTCTGAATCAAGCTTTGTTCTCCCAAGCTTAAACACCTTAGGAGAAGTTAAATCCATATCTGTTGTGGGAAAAGGTATTCTAAATATGACACCTCTCTTTGAAGGTAGCTGCTATCAATGAACAATGAATTAAAAAAAACCTACACTAGCTCATGAAAAGACCTATTTACCTCTTTCTTATAAGAAACCTCTTGCACGCACACAAGTTAAAAATAAGGGCAACAGGCTGGACACTAAAATGAGCTTAACTCATCTGAAATACAATTTGCAGTAAGGAAACTGAAAGTAAATTATGAAAGTGATTCATTAGCCATATATTCAGCTCCAGCACAGCGCTGCAGACAGTTACATTGGGCCTTAATTGCTTCTGTTAACATAATATTCTAGAGCTCATTAGTGATAAACAATGTGCATTAATACCATTCAGACAAGAACTGAAGATTAAGATGGAAATCCATTTGCTATGATGGTCATTAGTCAGTGCAGAACTGTTGAATGATGCTTGAGAATCTAATATGAATTGGGAGAGTCAATATTTTATCAGATAGATCCTCTCATCTTCCTGTAAAAAGTTCTTTATGTAACAAGAAGTTACTTAATGAAAAGTCCATGCTTGAAAAGGACAAATATTAAGCACTGCCCTATTGGTCTCCTTAAGAGTTTAGACAATAAAGAGTGGATAAGGCCAGTTTTGGGTCTGATGATACAAACACGTCCACTTTAGGAGGATTGTGCTGCTTGTCACAGTGCTAAATTTGGCCCAGTGTTGCTAACTTAAGTGTTTTCATATGCAGAGAGTTTTTAGTTTCAGTACCAATTTCAGGCTCCACAGGCAGGACACTTGCTTTTTTGTAAGTAACTCTATGCTGGGATTTCTTCAACACATACACATCTCACTGACAGCACAATTTGTTACTTCTTGTTCTTATTTTGTAATAGGGAGATCCCACAAATAGTCTAGCATCAGATGAACGTGAAATGTGCCAGTGGCACAAATAGTCTTGTTCACACTCAGAAGCTGTTGTAGAGTTAAGTTCACCTGCTCCTTCCCACACACCATTTCACCTTCCCTGTGTTTATAAAAGGCCTAGAAGATTAACAGCTAGAAGCAGAAATTTGCTACCTCCAGTGAACTGCCATTTCTCACCAATAAGGGGGTTGTACATTGAAAGGTCTTGCTTGGGTGAGTTCATCGACATTGTTTGGAATACATCTCCAAGATATACTTTATTCAACTTCTGGGAAGAATTTTGTAACCTGTATGTGCAGGATGTCAGACTAGATGACCCTAATGCTGCTCATCATAGTCCTCAGAAGCCAAACGTTTATGAAAGTTAGGAAGTGCTAGAAAATCAGCTGGATGTATTTGTACAAAATCACACGTGATTTCTCTTGCTAAGTTTCACATATGAATTGCCAGTCCCTCAACAAACAAACCCCCATTTCGCCTATGTTTTTTTGGTTGCTATCTGTGATGTGGTTCATCTAAAGAAATTACTCCTGCCCACAGCTGAGGTAGTCAGCATAAGGGTTACTGTTATCAGAGATCACCTATTCCTGATGCTGAATACCTGTTGTGGTGTTTAGGGTGATAATTGCTAATGTCAGCACAACAATCTCATGTTTAGCCTCATTTCTTATTTATTCTCCAGTGGGTTCATGTCTTTCTCTTTTCAGCAGAATGAAGAGGGTGTTTCAGTTTACCGGACCCAGCACAGCCGATCTGCCTGACTGCATTTGCCCAGACTGTTCAGAATACAAAATTCCTGAAGTTACCATTCTCACTTCATTCTCAAAAGGCTCTAGGTATCCAGTGCCCACGGCTAATCCTGGCTTTATTTCTCCCAGCTGAGAGCTGGACGTGGTTTGTGGCTCCCGCAGGATTAACTGAAGGGTGGGGGGCTGCTGCCCGCAGTGGGGGCACCCCCGGGAGCGGCTCACTCCCATCTGGAGAGCGGGAGCACTGCCCACTGAGGTGCCGCTCTGAGCAAGGTGCTCTGGCAGGATGGCAGGACCCCTCTGTGGTATTTTAATTTAACCTCACCTCTAGGTTTTTTCAGCTGCCTAACTCGAGTCTAGAGCTCAGATAATGCCCTCCCTAGCTGTCACTGTTATCCAGGGTGCTACAGTAGGAGAAGCACTGGTGAGATTACTACATTTGGTCTTGGAGGAGGAATTCATTGCACATGAGTCCTCTTCTGTTCTGATTTTTCAAATGTAAAGAAAATTTTATTTTATATTATATTTTATTTTTTGAGGAGCAGCACACTTTCAGATGTCTATAATACTTCAGTTTACATCACTACATGATTTAAAATGAATACCAAAGATGCAGTTCTTGTATTTTGTAATCTAAGCCTTTAATGGATAATTTCAGCAGGTAGTGAGTAGCTAATTGCCACTATAAATCAGAAGAAAATCATAATTTACACCGATTATGGGTATTAATTTTTTGGTTTGAGCAGTAAATGGCAAAAAAAAAAAAATCTTTTAAAAATGGTCTATCTGCAAGGCAGGACCCTCTGTGCCAGGTATGGTCTTGCAGACCAATTTTATCAATGGCTGTCAGGTCCCAGAGGGCACTAATAGGCCTTAATGGCCCTAAGCAGCCTACCTGGAGCTTCGCTTCCACACCCTGTCCATGGGCTCAGGAACCCATTTTAATTTGAGCCCTGGATTTTTAGTATTTGCTTGAGCTGCTCTGCAGAAATGTTGGTGACATATCTTGGCTGTCATTGGACCCTGATCTGTGGATTTGTGTCCTGGACTGATATTGCTTCTGTCTCATCACCACGGCCTTGCATTGCCATCCAGTGTGGTATCCCATCTGTTGCTGGATGTTTTTGCTGAACCTGATCCTGAGCTGTAGATTGACTTCCTAAACTTGACCTTGGACCTGCCTTGTCACCATGGAATTGTCTGGTGAACCAGGACCTTGGTTGAACCTGATTGCTCCCCTAGCCTGCCCTGCTCCCTCACTTGGGGATGGGTCCTGCCTGGTGAGGTCCTGCCCTGCTGGCTGGGTTATCCCCTCAGGCCCTGATTCCCCACTCTTTGGAGAGCAGCTGGCCTTTGCTGCAGCCTGAAAATGACCTAACAGATAAGCTAAAAGACACTATTTTATAACTGCTACATGCTATCAAATCTTAGCAGAGACCAAGCTGACATGATATAGTTTTAATATAAATGCTCACACCTCTTCATTCTTTTGTAGAACTCATCTCTGACAATTGTGAATAAGGAGAAGAACAAGCAGTTGCACCAATCTTCAGCATTAAAACCTAGCTGCATCAGAGGTAACCTAAAACCAGTGCTGGTTAGCGGTGTTCACCTCTGCCTCAAATAGGGGCATAGTGCTACACTTAGATCAAACCTTTGCTGTTACTTTCTGTCCGTCTTGCTTTTGTATACCAACTGTTGAGCAGAATGGAGTTGTACTATTGTGGGTGAGCCAAGGAACTTCCTCTGGATGGGCAATGAATCAGTCTGTAAGTGCCTAAAACCAGGAAAATGCCAACATTTGGAACTGCTTTGCTACTTATCACTTTACAAGGTGTGTGAATTCTGTAAGTTAAAAGAATAGTTTTTAACTCTTTTTTTTTTTTTTTGCTAAAAGAGTATTTGCCACACATTTAGTCACAGTAAAAATGTAAGTGTACAACCATGCAAGGGAGTGTTTTGGCTAGCCGAAACAATTATTTTCACCTGTGAAACAGAGGCAGTTGTCACCCCCTCTTACTTCTAGAGCTGACACAATGCCCTGGCAAGGCAGCAAAACCTCTGTCTCAGCAAGGATCTAGCTGCAAAGGAAGAAGGAAGATAAACTAAAATGGAATTTCCTACATTATGAAAGAACTTGTAGAGTTTGAGTTTTGATTTGCTAGTAGCTGAATTAACTCCTTCATCTTTTAGAGGGAATCATCTGTCTAAAGCAGCTCACCTTAAAACACAGCTTCCCCTGACCAGGCATCCCAAAGTGGCACAACCAGCAAAAAACTGCATGTCCCATTGCATGCTTTTCCCATGATTGTGCCCAGAGTGCTAACAGAACCATGAATGAGAGCTAAGTCAGGGGGCACCTTAATTGACAGGCACTTTTCTGAACTAAGGAGGGTCCAACAGATCCTTTTCCAAAATAGTGTCTGTGTCCTGCAACTAACTGGTTTTGGACTGCTGGCAGTGATGCAAGGTTTTGTGACAAGCAACAATTCCTCACACAGACAGTACTTCTGTTCCTCAGGTGAAATGGCTGCGGCACAGCAGGAAAGAGGAGCAGTTCCACCTCCAGTCCTGGAGACACATGTTTATGCTTCTTCTGTGCCATGTGGCTGGTGACAGGCTGCCCAAAGAAGATCTTGTCTTTGGAATAACATGAGAATGAGCAAAAACATGGTAAGGCACTGTTTTTTGGGTTTCATGATGGTTTTTGGTGCAGGAAGTCAGTGGAGTTGTATTCACTTACACATCTTTGGATTTCTGTTACTAGATATTGGGCAGTATGGACTTATTTTTCATGTCATAATACCTGGAAGTAAGGCTTACTCTGAGCACCTAGGGCTCTAATGTGAAATTTTTATCTTTGAAAGACATCACCAGAACCTGGTTTAGTGCTTTCTGAAATCTCTTACCTGTGAAGTAAGAAGCCTTACATAGGCAGTAAGCTGATTGAGGGGAAAAGCTCTTTTATTGCAAACTATGAGCAGTGGTGTTTATAGTTCTCGTATACTGAGAAGATTACTCCGAGATCCTTACAACTGCTCCAGCTCAAAAGCAGCTTGTTTGAGGCCCCATTGCCAAAATGAAGAGTATGCAGAGATGCTGGAACAGAACTGCCTGCAGAGGCTGACCTGAAACAAATTGGTCCATGGAGTAATTCAGGTTGGAAGGGACCTCTGGAGGTCACTTATCCAACAGCCTGCACAAAGCAGGTCTAGTTCTGGCAGGTGGCTCAGGGCCTTGTGCCGTTGAATTTACAGCTACCTTGTATTTTGGAATGTTTGAGGTTTTTTTTTAATGCCCTTGTGGGCACTGGACTCCATGGAGGCTAATAAGGGTCTTACATGGTGTTTGAGCTATGTGATGGCATGATGTGAGACCTCCTGCTCAGGGGAATGAAGCTGTGACCTCCCTGTGGAGAAGCCACAGGCACCACAGCCTCCCCCGCCTGCTCTCTCTTGACAGGGCTGTGTTCCTGGTGGAGCCTGAGTTAGCCATGTAGGAGGTGATACCCTTTTCACCAGCAGATACAGAGGAAGGTGCCTTCCCTGCTTGTAGCAGGTATTTTAAAAGTGCTTTGCAATGATCTTTGGCTCTTCTGCCATCGTGTGGCTGACAGAAGGATGCAGGGCTGGTTATCCACTGTGCATGGTAAGAGCTTGATTCCCTTAGTAGTGACAGCTTAATGAATAAAAGGTCTTCTAATAAGTATTGGCTGTGAGCTTTCTCACTTCTCTTGAATTCTCTACCAGGGAAAAGGGGATTTACAACGCTTGGGCATCTCTCCACTCCCCACCAGAGCAGGAGAGCACAGGGAAAGGCTCCTCAGCCTGGGATGGAGGAGTTTGGGATCCCTGTCCCAGTAGAATCTGGGGTGCAGGGCACTGAGAGGCTCCAGCAGCTGAGCATGCAGGGTGTTGCTGGGGTGGGACTGGTGGGGAAGAGCATATGCTGTCTTCAGCCACCCAGCTGATGTAGTGGTGCTTCAGCTGTGCCATGCATGACTACTGCAGAGGGGAGCAGAGTCTTGCCTACTAGGACTGCTACAGAGCAGAGTGTGAGAAAGCCAGGTCAAGTGAATACCTGCCAGCACAGCCCATGGGAGGTGCAGAGCTGAGAAAGACAGAGGCTGTTCCCGAAGTTGAGATTCTGGCCAGCAGCATCAAGGTGGCAATGACTGCAGTGTGAACAGCAGCATGTGTGAAAACATAGGGAACAAGCCCTTAGGGGTGTGATTGGATCTCATCACTGGTATCCCAATATGTCATACACAGGTGTCCTGGTTCAGCTAGGATAGGGTTAATTTTCACCAGGTGCTGGGAGGGAGCCACATCGAGGCTGAGCTGAACCAAGTGGAGCCAACCTGACAGGAGTAGAGCCAAGCGAAGCCACAGCTGGGCTATTGGATACCATGCTGACATCATGCCCCATGTCTGGGGCGCGTGCACTCTAGTTTCCAGGAGTCAGCTTCCCCACCACACATTTTTGGTGCCCAGCTGGGGCCTGAAGGTTTGAGATAAGGGCAAAAAACTGACCAGAGAGTGTGAAAACGATTTCTGTTAGACGCAGTTTTCTGTTTATGTGTATATATCTGTATATTGTTTGAATACCGAATATTCACAATGCTGGCCAATTTGTTTGCATGGTGGTCCTGTATTAACCCTTCTGCCCTCTATGTGTTCCCAGTGATGGGTTTTATCACCTCTGGGAAATGGGTCAAGGGTCTTATTATGTTTTACTGGATACTGACTATTTATGAAATGATTGTAGCACTGTTTGTGAAGGTGAATTGGTACCTGTATGTGGTCTGGGTATTTGTTAGTGGCCTTACCCCATCTATGGTGAAACAGGGGAGGAGACTTTCTCAGTCTTTGAGAGTTTTGGCTATCCTTGGGATGTCCAGGCCAGCATGCTTTCAGTGCTATGTTTTCTGAATGTCTACCAAATCCTGTTTAAGGTTATACGGTTCTTATCCAATAATATCATTCAGAGACCTGCCTCGAGGCTGGGTAGTTATGAGTGGCAAGGTGTGTGGGAGAGCATGGACAAGTGCCCAGGTTAGTGGTCACCCCCAATGTTTTGGAGCTTCACTGCTGCACAAGTGCAGAGCCCTGATAAACTAGTAAAGCAGACAGAGAAGGTGTGTTGTCAACCTGGCAAATCCCAGGAGACACAAATCACCGCAATGCGCTGGGGACTTACCCATGCCTACAACATCCTCCTCAACACTATTCAATGCCCTGAAGGGGAAGAAAAGGTTTCTGAACCTAAAGACAGACCAACTGGTACTGCAGTTGAGGCAGAGAACCAGCCTGTGCTACTACGAGTTGCCCCTGTACAGAAAAAGAAATATACCCCAAAAATCAGTTCACACAGTGAGGGATGAAGATGAGCTGGGGCCATTGCGAGAACAGGAAGAGGAGCCAGGGGTGATCACCGGATCCCTATCCCTGAGTGAGCTGTGAGATACATGGAAGGATTAAAGCCATTTTTCAGGTGAGCAGATTGTCACCTGGCTGTTCTGATGCTGGGAGGGTGGAGCTGGCGGTTTGGAAATAGAAGGGAAAGAGGTCAAGCAACTGGGATCCTTGTCTAGGAAAGCAGCCATTGACAAGGCAACAGGGAAACAGGCTCAAGCCCTCAGCCTTTGGAGGTGACTCCTGTCAAGTGTAAGGGAAAGGTACCCCTTCAAGGAGGATGTCACATGTCAGCTAAGCAAGTGGACCAGCGTAGAGTATTCATACCTAAGGGAATTAGCTGTGCTGGAGATGATTTATAGTGATCTGGGCGATAAGCAGACACCCATGGATCAAGATCAGGTCCAATGTACACCACCCATGTGGTGGAAGTTCCTGTGAAGTGCACTACCAGCATACTCCAATTAATTGGCAGTAGTGTCTTGGAAACATGGCCAGGGACAAGCAGTGGATGAAATGGTTGGCCAGCTCTGGCAATACAAAGGAAGCATCTCTTCCTCTCCACATGTCTGTGTTTCTGCTGTGGGGGAACTGTCTCGGGAAGTTCAGAAAATCAAGGAAGATATGGCCTGCTTTCCAGCTATATGGTCACACATCTCAGCTCTTAGGAGCAGATACTCCCCTGTTCAAGAGAAAGACCATGGAAGGTACACACCATGGGGTAACCTATGGTTCTACCTATGTGACCATGGAGAAGACATGAGGAGGTGGGTTGGAAAACCCACCTCAACCCTAGCTGCGCAAGTACAGGAGTTGCAAGAGAAACTGAACATGAAAGGGGAGTCTTCCAAGAAAAATGTCGCTCCAGTTTCCAGTGGGAAATCTCCCAGACAGAAGGGAATGTCCGATCTTATGTCTGATCCCCTTGAGGGAACCTCTAAGTCATTTTCACAGGAAGTGAGCAACTCTGACCAGGAATAGAGGAGCCCTGCCTCTGGGCAGTTGGAGGAGAGGAATAACCACATTTCCTGGACTGTGTGGATCTGATGGCCTGGCACGTCAGACCCACAAGAATATAAGGTTCTAGTAGATACTGGCGCATAGTGCACCCTGACACCATCGAGCTGCAGTGGGATTGAACCCATCTGTATGTCCAGTGTGACAGGGGGATCCCAACAGCTGACCCTGCTGGAAGTTGAAATGAGTCTAACTGGGAAGAACTGGCATAAACACTCCATTGTGATGGGCCCAGACACCACATGCATCCTGGGCGTAGATTATTTCAGAAGAGGGTACTTCAAGGACCCGAAAGGGTATGGATGGGCCTTCAGTATAGCTGCTCTGGAAGAAATTGGACAATTACCTGGTCTCTCAGAGGATCCTTTGGTGGTGGGGTTGCTGAAGGTTAAAGAGCAGCAGGTGACAATTGCTACCATGACAGTGCACTGGCAGCAGTAGCACACCAAGACTCCCTGATCGCCATCCAGCAGTTGATCTGTCAACTAGAAAGCCAGAAGGTGATTAGAAGAACTCACTCACCTTTCAGCAGCCCCATATGGCCAGTGCAGAAATGTAATGGCGAATGGAGACTGACAGTGGACTACCATGGCCTGAATGAAGTGATGCCAGCAATGAGTGCTGAAGTACTGGACATGCTAGAGCCCAGTATGAACTGGACTTGAAAGCAGCTAAGGGCTACGTCACAACTGATATAACTAATGCATTTTTCTCCATTCTGATAGCACCAGAGTGCAGGCTACCGATTGCGTTCACTTGGAGGGGTGTCCAGTACACCTGGAATCTATTGCCTCAGGGGTGGAAACACAGGCCCACAATTTGCCATGGACTGGTCCATACTGCACTGTAGAAAGGTGGGGCTCCATAACATCTGCAGTACATTGACAACATCATTGTATGGGGGGACACAGCAGAAGAAGCTTTTCAAAAAGGGAAGAAGATAATTGAAACCCTCCTGAAGGCTGTTTTTTCCATAAAATGAAGTAAAGTTAAGGGACTGTCCTGGTTCGGACAGGACAGTTAATTGGGTGCTGAT
>JAVSBS010021188.1:85908-102213 GCA_033124195.1 Coracias cyanogaster
TGGGCACACTGCTGGCTCATGTTCAGCCGGCTGTCAACCAATACCCCCAGGTCCTTTTCCACCAGGCAGCTCTCCAGCCACTCCTCCCAAAGCCTGTAGTGTTGTTGGGGTTGTTGTGACTGAAGTGCAGGACCTGGCACTTGGCTTTGTTAAACCTCATACAATTGGCCTCAGCCCACCAATTCAGCCTGTTCAGATCCCTTTGCAGAGACTTCCTACCCTCAAGCAGATCAATACTTCCACTTAACTTTGTCTCATCTGCAAATTTACTGAGGGAGCACTCAATTCCTTCATCCAGGTCATCAATAAAGGTATTAAACAAGTCTGGCCCCAGAATTGAGCCCTGGGGGACCCCACTTGTGACTGGCCACCAGCTGGATTTAACTCTGTTCACCACAACCCTCTGGGCAAGGCCATCCAGCCAGTTTTTAACCCAGTGAAGAGTCCACCTGTGTACACCGTGAGCCGCCAGCTTGTTCAACAGGATACTGTGGGAGACAGTGCCTTACTGAAGTCCAGTTAAACAACGTCAGCCACCCTGCCCTCATCCACTATGTGGGTCACCTGGTCATAGAAGGAGATCAGGTTGGTTATACAGGACCTGCCCTTCATGAACCCATGCTGCTGGCATCATTCCAGTAATATGGCAAGTCTTTAAACAGATATCACCTAAAGACAGAGGCTGACTTGGTGCCATGGTCCTTTTGGTCCTTTCTGCACCATGCAACATATGTTTACACCCAAGGTACAGGACAATCCTACAGAAAGCTTCACAGTCTCGTTCTGGCAGTACTCAGACAGCTGCCAGTGCTACAGCCTGGACTGGATGCAAGTGACTGGGTTCACAGCAAAACAGACAACTCCTGCTTCCCTTGCCCCAGTCAGAACTGAGATGTAGCCCAAGAAATACAAGCATTTATAGCTAGTGGCTTGATGGCATCTTAACAAGTTCTTTACATTAGAAGGTGTCCAAAAGTTTCCTCTTCACACTTTTCACCACCCTGATACTTTCCTGTCAGAAAATAAAAACTATGACCATGCTCCAGCTGAAACACCTCAGACCCTTCTTTTCTTTAGCCAGTGATGGACCCTGTCCAGTGTGATGGTACACCTCTCATTCCCAGTAGGGTGCAGCTGTGAGCCCATGTTATACCCTAGACCCACAAGGTAAAATACACAGGGAGTCCATGACATTATCCACTACAGTTTCAGAAATGCGTGTGTTTGACAAGTGCCTCCTTTTTTTCTGAAAAAGCTGACCTGCCAACAGTGTCATGCAGGGCATAGAACAGCACATCTCAACAGCAGCACAGTGATTCACAACCAGCTATGGGTACCCTCGTGCCAAGAAGCTTTCACCTTATGCCCACCTCTCTGCCACCACTCTGTGCATGGTCTATATATGCAGACCTGCTCTGAGTACATAACAGTCACTGAAGAACTATGCCTGAAAAAGCTCATTCCCCTATCTGACAGCCATGACTACGAAGTAAAAATAAGATGCGTGTCCTGCACACACCTATTGCCTCATCTCACCTCTAGGACATTTCGTACTCAGTAGACTGAATAGGTCTATCTTCCTGACAACATCTCTTTCCTAAAACAGAAAGGAAATACACCTTGTGTGCTTCAAACCACACAAAGAACTGTATGTCTCTATGCCAGAACAGTTAAGTATTTACATGTACACACGCTAAAAGCTTCTTCATAACTTCTCTACTTCGGAAGGTGGAGGATAGAAGAAAGGTTGCAGACCATGACTTAGCTTAAAAGCAGCTAAATGTTTTACAAGAGCACTGCAGCCCCAAAGCCCCTCCCCAGCATTACTCCATAGATTCTGGAGCTCTTCACAGAGCACAGACTGCCACTGTGCTACAGACAAGAGGTTCAGATCACACAGTAAATTATGATCTCAGAACATACTTAATTTAAAAGCTAAATATAGTATCGGGATGATGCTTGATAGTGCTCCTTTAACAAAATGTTATATTATTTGGCCAAAGATTTATACATCTCCAGTGAGAATTTGATACCTGATGATACCTCTTTTTCAAGTACCTATGCTTTCCATTCCTACAATTGTCATTTTACCTACTATAAAATCCTAAAGGTTGTATTAACTTCAATTAAACTGACAACCTTTGAATATCCATGCTTAAGTTCAGGTACACGAGGAACAAAAGCCAGTGATGTTGCAGACCCATCATCCTTGTGGAGTCAGCAGGGCTCAGTAATTCAGCTACTCAAAATGAGAAGTAATAATTCTCTCTTGCTGAAGGACACAGAGCAGAGCTAAGGGTTTGCTCTGAGTTTTCCAACAACCAATACACAACACAACATAAAGCATGGTGTAATTCAGCTGCTTGAAGCAAGAAGGTCGGTGTCACAGGCTTGGCTAAAGGAAAGTAGAGCTCTACCACCACTCTGCGATAACCGCCTTCAATGGCTTTATTCACTGCTGCTGCTGGGCTGAGCCCACCTCCATTTAGGGAGAGTGGAAGGTACAACTATCATTCAAGATGACATTTGCATCCTGCAAGTCTTCATTTTCACCTTTGCTCTCTGCTATATGGCCTTGCATTCCCAAAATACCCACTGTCTCTAATGTAAAATCAAGTAGACGTACACAAATCCCAGAAGAAGGAATGGAGTGTACCCTGAGCAAGTTTGCTGATGATACAAAACTGGGAGGAGTAGCTGACACACCACAAAGCTGTGCTGCCATTCAGCAAGACCTGGGCAGGGTGGAGAGCTGGGTGTTAAGGAACCTGATGAAGTTCAACAAAGACAAGTGTAGGGGCCTGCACCTAGGAAGGAATAACCCCACGCACCAGTACAGGTTAGGTGTTGACCTGCTGGAAAGCAGCTCTGTGGAGAAGGATCTGGGAGTCCTGGTAGATAACAAGTTAACCATGAGCCAGTAGTGGGCCCTTGTTGCCAAGAAGGACAATGGTGTCCTGGAGTGCATTAAGAAGAGTGTGATCAGCAGGTTGAGGGAGGTCCTATTCCCCTTCTACTCTGCCTGGTGAGGCCGCATCTGGAGTACTGTGTCCAGTTCTGGGCTCCCCAGGTCAAGAGAGACAGAGAACTACTGGAGAGAGTCTGACTGAGTCTGACAAGGATGATTAGGGAACAGGAGCATCTCTCATACAAGGAAAGGCTTAGAAACCTGGATCTGTTTAGTCGGGAGAAGAGAAGTCTAAGAGGGGATCGGATAAGTGCTTATAAATATCCAAAGGGTGGGTATCAAGAGGATGGGTTCAGTCTCTTTTCAGTGGTGCCCAGTGATAGGACAAGAGGCAATGGGCACAAATGGAGGACAGGAAGTTCCACCTCAACATAAGGAAAAACTGCTTTACTTTGAGGCAGCACTGGAACAGGCTGCCCAGAGAGGCTGTGGAGTCTCCTTCTCTGGAGATTTTCAAAACCTGCATGTGCATCCTGATATAGGAGAACCTGCTTTGGCAGGAGAGTTGGACTAGGTCATCTCCAGAGGTCCCTTCCAACCGCTACCATTTTGTGATTCTGTGACATCAGTAAATGCTTTGCTTCTGAGTATCTGCCTCTGGCTTTACAACCATGAAAACTGCTTGCTCTCAAACAAAACGTTTGATTCCTTGTGCTGATGCATTATACTTTACGACATGAATCTCAAAAGCACCCCAAGGTTATCAGATATAAAAGCAGCTAATATGACAGTGGAGGTTTATCCAGCATTGCTCTAAGCTATGATCTCCCTTCCATCAACAGGGAATGGACACTAGGCACTGAAATGCTTCAGATCAAACAATACATCCTTAAAGAAGATGCCAAAAATAGAAAAGCACAGATGCTCTTTCAAAAAGGCATGGCTCCCTTAGTGCTACTGAACATGCCCGGTTCCCAAAGCCAGCATAACAGATGGGTATCTGCACTGAAGTCAGATATGAATGGGGAGTGGTTTTTTCCTGACACTGCAAAGAAAACACACTAGGCTGGGGTGACTGATGGCAAAGGCATCTTGAATTTGCACAGTGAATGATGGCCACATCTGACAAGCACAGACCTGGACCCTCAGAAGTACTAGAGGGTGTATCTGCCACAGTGGGATGGTACTTGGGTGGCAGACAGCTCTTCATGCCCTTTTTCACTTTGCCTAGCAGTATCAGCCCTGATTTCTGTTATTAGCTCAAATAAGTTCAAGTCAAGAACAAGTAGGTTTGGATCAGATTGTTTCCAGTTGAGCATATTTTTTGCATTTTTAATCAAGTATGACCACAGAGCATGCACTACTTTGAAAATGGACCATGTACTTGTTATATATCTTAAGAGGTGGGACACAAATTAGTAGAAATGACATTCACGTGTCACCTCAGCACCTTCTGTCTGCAGACACAATCCTCACAACACAGGAGTTACTGGCTTTCTTCTCAGTTCCTAAGTCACATTTGCTGGCACAAAGAAAAGTCTTGCTAGACCAGCAGTGTAGGTCTGAAGAAACTTGTGCCCACAGCACAACAGTAGTGAAATGTATCTAGCACCATCTTCACTTTAGCAATCATTACATTTCCTTCACTCACAAATACACATAGCTCTCAGGACTAGCTTTCATGAGCTCAGGATCGCTATACTTCAGTAAATAGACCTAAGTTTAAGTCAGAGGACCCTAATTTAAATAATCAAAGCGCAAACAGCACAGAAAAAGTAAAAAAATTATTTTGGGTCCAAAGTAGCAATTAAGTCACTGCAATACTAACACAACAATCTACACTGGTGCAGCTCACCAGGAAGGGCCTAGATGCTCTGTGAGACTGCTTCACTTCTTAACAAAGACACCACTGCTGGCAGGTGGAAGATAATCCAAAGCCCGAAAAGGCTCCCTGGAAGAATGTATACCTCTTTTCTGAAACCACTCCACACAAATCCTCTCTATGTAATGAAAAAAAAATTACACAAATTTTGACTTAAGGGATACTGATATCAGAGGCAGCCACCTGAACTGCAGCAGGCATGTTTAGAGCCAGAGCAATGATGCCATTACTGCCAGGATGACAGCATGCTGGTCCTGCCCATATGTGAGACAGCCACAGGGCAGGAATTAGGAAGACCTCACAATGTGCCAGAGTAGAGACCCAGGGAAACCAAGCAACACCTCCAATGCCACAAAAACAGATCTCCAAGGAACAGTTAACATACAGGTTATACCATTGAAGGGAACTGCAAGGGTCTGACTTCAACTTGTCTGGTTGTTCCTAAATTCAGCTGGTTTCAAGAAACTGCTGCAGCACGGATTTCAAAGCGCATTTGCTAAAGTACCTAATGTGGTAGGTCCTGCATTGATATAGTAATTTGGCATACGGTACATGTCTGTGTAGACCATGTGATGTATAAACCCATGGTGGATGAGAGAGAACAATTAACAAGTATAAAACTTTGTGTTGTTTTTCAGCTGAAAAAAGTCTGGAAACGTAGGCTGTTTTTTTTAAAAGCTGCCTAGTGAATCAGGGATTACAGAAATGCTGCAGCAAGATGCTTCCAGAGAGGGAATCCATAGGCACTAAACCATGATGAACAAAGAGCCCATGAATTATCATCTCTTCAGAGCTAATCTGCCAAGCAAACACTAATACAATTAGTCCTGATACTCAAGTCTCATCATTGTCAAGTTATACTGAATTTTTTAAAGGATGGAAACTTGTCACTGCTTTCAGCAGATCCAAGCTGGGAGAAAAAAACCCAATGAATCAAGGAACAGTTTATTTTATCTCTGTATAAGCAAGTAGCAACTGGGTATGGACAGAATGGCAGAGATTATGCTTAATGTTGCTTTCATTAGGCTGATCCAGAAACACTGTTCTCTCAGCTCTCACAAAGTGGTAATGCCCATGACTGCTTGCTGTGCTGTCTCAATCTGTCAGATATCAAGCTGGTCTAGATTTACTAAAAAGAGTAGGTCCAAGGGGCCTATCATTGCCCTGTGCTCATGCTCAGGGTGCCTTCACAGTAAAATTTTGCTCCTGAAGAATTTCATATGCCACAACTGTAGCTCAGCACAGCCCAGATAGGAGGTTGCTCATGCCTCCCTATAAGTCGGCACTTGTGAGACTGCATCTTGAGTACTGTGTCCAGTTTTGGGCATGTTGTGCTGGTTCAGCCATCATCATTTTATGCTGCCAAAAGGTGCCTGATCACACAGGCCAACGTTGAACTCAGCAACATCCCCTCACAAGTCTTCTTTCAGACAGTCCTGCCATAGGTTCCTGTGGGCCCAGCTCCTCCGCTGCCCACTATGGTGCCACCATTGCCTGCTGGACACAACAGACAGAGACGGCTCCCTCAGTGGCCCTTCACATAGAAGGCCACCCCTGGGAGAGATCAGCAAGATGTAACCAGCCCCAACAGAAGCCACACCCAACAGGAAGCTCCTCTGACTAATCGGCTTCTGGTTAAAATAGCCTTGGCCACACCCACCATCCCAACCTGGGACCACCTGGGTGAGGGCAGAGCCACAAAGACACAGGTGGGCCAGGTTCTGCCACTGGAACATGAAGCCAATAGGAAAACCAAAACATTCTACTAGGTTGTGACTCATTCACAGGTCAGCTCCACCTTGGGGCCCACAACTCAGACCCCAGCACATCAGGGTGCCACAGTACAAGAAGGACATTGAGGTGCTGGAACGGGTCCAGAAAAGGGCAACAAAGCTGGTGAGGGGCCTGGAGAATATTTCTTATGAGAAGCACCTGAGGGAACTGGGATTGTTTAGCCTGCAGAAGAGGAGGCTGAGAGGAGACCTTATTGCTCCCTACAACTGCCTAAAAGGAAGTTGTAGTGAGGTTAGTGCTGGTCTCTTCTCCCAAGTAACTAATGACAGGACGAGAGGAAATGGCCTCAAGTTGTGCCATGGGAGGTTTAGATTGGATATTAGAAAGAAGTTCTTTACTGAAAGAATGGTTAGCCATTGGAACAGGCTGCCCGAGGAAGTGGTGGAGTCACCATCTCTGGAGGTGTTCAAAAAACAGGTAGAATGTGGCATTTCAAGACATGGTGTAGGGGCTAGAGGGATGTTCAAAGAAGGTTGGACTAGATGATCCTAGATGTCTTTTCCAGCCTAAATGATTCTATGATTTTAAGTTAAGAGGCTGCATACTAGGGTATGACCTGGAGCAATAGGCCAGCCACTGTCTCACTGAATGCAAACAAAGAAAAGTCTCCTCTTTCTTCATCCCAATTAAAAATATAAAGAAGGAAATTACTGCTTGGATATCACCTGCGTGAATAATTACAAAATTATCATCTGTCAGTGATCAGATCCCAGAGGTTTTCAGGCTCTTTTCCCCTTTCCTGTTTCATGTGTTCTCCAACCAGTTTCTGATTTCTCCATAAATTTTTGGACTCTTTATAAGGTGAAGTCTACAGAGATAGAGTCACTAGAGAGTTTGCATGGAGCCTCATTTGCTCAGTACACATTCAAGGCTGTAAATGATAGCCTTCAATGCTCAACCCAGCCAATTCTTGCTAAGAAACAAGTAGACTGCAGCTATCTCTTGTGCGAGCACCGTAACCTGTGATATTGAATACATCTGTCCAGAAATTTATATCACAAGATATTCGTAACTAAGAAGAAAAATCCCTACCATGTCAGCCAGAGCACTGTGCCCCCCAGCCTAGCCCCCTCTGAAAAGTGGACTTCTTGGAGATATTTTGGAAAAAGATGACCTGCACCATCAGAGCAACTAGCTCTTACCTTATTCATACCTTATCTGCACCCAGGATAGTCTTTCACATTTTTCACATTGTTAAACATTGTTCTGGGAAATTCCTGACCTAATACTGATCATGGTACAGAATGATGTATGTCTGAAGACAAAATATCTTGTGAAAATATAGAACAATATCAACATACAAAACTTACAACACTTTACTCCAAAAGATGAATGAAAACCAGTTTGGAACCAGTTTAAGGACTTTGTAAGAATCAAACTTTTACTTTCCAAATGTAAACAGTGTGTAGAGTTAAAAAAAGTTTATACAGAATAAAAACCATAAAAGTACATAAAATTCCAAGTTTGAGAGAGCACTATAATAAGTCACACAACTGTCTTAGTATGTTACTTCTAACAGGAGCTGAAAGCAAAGGGAGGTAAGAGCAAGGCAAGACCATGAGATACTAATACTCTTTAATACCTTCAAAACCTTTCAACACCTGTGACGCTGAGGCAGATGCAATTCCTCTGTCTTTAGCAGTCCTAGTAGGAATCCTTTCATTAATTGTCCATTTTCCCCTTGATCTCACATAAACCTTTGCCATCTGTAATGTCCCTTTGCAGGAAGAGCTGTAGTTCAGCTACCAGCTGAGTGAAGAATCACAGCCTTTTGCTTGCTTCTAAACTACTCCTATCCGTTTTACTTGATGCCTCTAGATGCTTGCAGTAAAAGAGAGGTTGACATTCAATGCCCAGCCACTCTTTCTACTTTGCCTACATGTATACATATTGTGGATATATAGATGAGATATTGGAGTAGATATTGAATAGTATAACAGAATAGATATTAAAATTCAGTATCACAATATAATATAAAGTCTTTTCATGGACTGATAGGTTCCCTGCTTCCCAAGTTGTCACAAGACAAGAAATTTCAAAGGCTTCATTTTCAACATTTCTGCATGAAAAACAATTTAAATATAGCAGAATTTCTTTTGATACAAAAAATCTGGCTTCTTTTAAGCAGTGCTGTTGAACAAGCACTTTCTGTAGCGCTTTTCCTCCATTGTTTCTTTCCAGAGACAAACTCTGTGCTATCCCCTTTCTAGGTGATGTCTGCTACCAGTGAGAGGATGCGACAGGCAGTTTATAAGTTTCCTTTTTCACCTGCTCAGGAAAGGAGAGCTCTGAGGCTTGCAGTGGTGAAGCGATTTCTTGCCATTTTCTCTCTTTTTGTTTAGCTGCAGGTTTCCATCTCTGGTCTGCAGCACCTCAGGGAAATTACATACTACGTGTAAGCTGTCAAGACAAGGTAACTCACTGAAGGAAGTCACAATCAGGCTTAAATTAGCTGTAGAGGGCTGCATCTTCACTGGAAAATACTTAGATGTTGCATACTGATCAAAATTGAAACCAGAGAGGGGAGCCCTCGATGCAGTGGTTAGCAGAGAAATTATAGAAGCAACATTTCTTCTTCTCCCTCCAATGGTCTGAAATACTGCTTTCCTTATCTTTTAATTTATGCACGCTTTTGGTGTCTATTCATTTTAACCAGAGCAGTGCAGAGGCTTTCCTCTCATAGATGCTTTGCATTGTTTGTTTCTAGGGTTTTTTCTTCCCCCCCCCCCCCTTCTCTCCAAAGAGCTTTCTTGTGTGGCAAATGGCAGCCACCTGCTTATCTTGTGAGGCTGCTCACAAATGTGAGCCACCACTTTACTGAACACAACAACTGCCTTTGGGCAGAAGCAGACCCAGCTGGGACTAAGATCTACAAGTGGACAATTAGCAGCCAAGTAGTGGACTAAAGCTGGTTATTTTTATTGCTGCCCTGAGGAGATAGGTCAGGCAAGGCAAAACATTAGTATAACCAGCAAACTGTAAGCATCTGAAGCTTCTGCACACCCTGAAATGCCTGTGTGCTAGATTTCCATACAGCACCAGGTAAGCAGGAAGATGTTTTTCTCATTGTAGTGTTTGTAGCAAGAAAGCTATGGAAAGAGAAGCATAAAGTACCCTTGATTATTAGTTTTCATGTCTCATTTTAAAAGCCTATTTTGTGTTTTTTGTTTGCTCACCATGTTATGATTTTTCAGTGCTGGCTGTCACTGATGGTGCCAGAATGGCATCTTCCACTTGTGCGTGCATAAGATGAGATGGTGATCCTGTATGCTAAACCCTCATCTCCAGAACCAGCCCAGGGACACAGGGCATACTCCAAGTGACCCATCTGTCCAGTTCTGCTGCCAGAGGAACTCAAAAGGAGGTGGCCAGAGTTTTCTTACCCTTCTTTGCACATTAGCACCATCAAATAATATTACTATTTGGCAGAGCTGGGCCGCCCTGTGAGGTGAGGATGTTGCCAAGAAGGCCAGTGGTATCCTGGAGTGCATTAAAGAGTATGACCAGCAGGTCAAGGGAGGTTCTATTCCCCTTCTACTCTGCCCTGATGAGGCCACATCTGGAGTACTGTGTCCAGTTCTAGGCTCCCCAGTTCAAGAGAGACAGGGAACTACTGGAGAGAGTCCAACCAAGGACTATGAGGATGATGAGGAGACAGGAACATCTCTCTTACAAGGAAAGGCTGAGAAACCTGGATCTGTTTAGTCTGAAGAAGAGAAGTCTGATGGGATCTGATCAGTGCTTATAAATATCCAGAGGGTGGGTATCAAGAGCATGGGGTCAGTCTGTTTTCAGTGGTGCCCAGTGATAGGACAAGGGACAACGAGCACAAACTAGAAGACAGGAAGTCCCACATAAACATAAGGAAAAATTTCTTTACTTTGAGGGTGACAAGAGCACTGGAACAGGCTGCCCAGAGAGGCAGAGGAGTCTCCTTCTCTGAAGACTTTGAAAACCTGCCTGGATATGTTCCTGTGTGTCCTGGTATAGGAGAACCTGCTTTGGCAGGGGGGTTGGACTAGATGATCTCATCAAGAGGTCCCTTCCAACCCCTACCATTTTGTGATTTTATGATGTAGAAGTATCCTTAAGCTGTGGATATTACATTGTGAAACTGCAAAGCCTGCTGGGAATGACTTCCCTCATCACAGACATCTGGCTGGATTTTTCTTCTCTCCAGTTCTCAGGTGTGTTGTATTGCAGGAAATGGAACATTTGAGACAGAACTGAAATGTGTTTCTCTGAATCCTCCTTACACTGTTATGACTGCTCCTCAAACCACAGTGATACCTCATGTAGTGCCCACCTGGCAGCTGAATTACCAGAATAGATGCATATGCTTTTAAAAAAATCTGTTGTGATGTCAGAAAACTTCCTTTTTTAGCTTTTGCCTCATCTATCAGCTATAATTTGCTTGTGGTTGCTGAGCCATAAATAGAGGCTAGCAGTTAACATAGGCCAAGATTCATGAAATCATTTTATGAAGTTAAAGATCATTACAAGGCACCAGGAATCTCCTACACGGCTTTTATTGCCTTAACTTCATGGTATAATGAGAGGTGTGAGAATGTGATGGAAATACACAATACTTCGTCGTATTTCAGGGAAGCTTTCCAACATATTTTATATCTATCATCATGCAAGACTTAATGCACTAACTAAATAAATGTTTTGTTTGGCCTAAAAAAGTCACAGGCTGAGAAGAGGGGACAGATAGAGGGACTTGTACTCCTACAGCAACTGGAAGGAATCACCTCCTAGAAGCGGACTACAAATGCA
Source organism: Coracias cyanogaster (assembly GCA_033124195.1). Classification (NCBI taxonomy): domain Eukaryota; kingdom Metazoa; phylum Chordata; class Aves; order Coraciiformes; family Coraciidae; genus Coracias; species Coracias cyanogaster. Next base: position 97,272 of record JAVSBS010021188.1, read on the forward strand.
GTTTTGTGTGAAAGATTCATATGGAGACATCTGAACCACACATATCAGAAGCAAAATAAGGCATTAGGGTCTGCCCACCTGTGGGCACCTGCAGCTTACCAGTGAAGCTCCCCAGCAGCCATGGTCCTCAGCACAAGCTGAAAGATGCAGGGACACCAGCAGGGTGAATCTAGACTGCACCCCCCTCACTCCTAAAACCCTCTGGGACCTTCTAAGTTTATGACAATTGGCAGGGCACTGACAATTCCTAGACAAACCAAAACCCATCTCACTTCTAAACATCTATTCAGTCAAAGCATTGAACATCTCTGCCACAACCAGTGAATCAAAAACAGCAGAGTCCAAACAGCAACATGAATCTGGCTAAGAGGTTGGTAGAGATGTTTTATATTTAAGGTAGAAGCATTTGCTGTTCTTTCTTCTTAGTTATTTACCACAAAGCAAGAACATGCAATGATACAAAGCCCACAAATAGACTCACATGCATCCAGTTCCAAAGAAGCTTGTGAGCACACCCAGGGATCACCCATTGCTCTGGCAGTTGATAAAACTTGCTTTGCAGTGTCAAATCCCATGGAGAAGAAAGACCAAAACTTCCCCACCAAGAACAATATCTTTTCTATCTCCATCCACTTCCTATTTCCCCAGCTCAGAAATGGCAGCTTTGCTTAGACACTCAGAAACAAACCATTAAATGGTGAATTTTGGAAAGCAGGAAGAGTGCTTCTTTATAAGTGACCACAGGTAAAACAGTTTGCCTTATAAATCCTGTATTATACAGGACAGAAGGCTTCCTCCAATTCCTTTACCAATTGCATATCCTTAAAGAAATATGGAAGGACTCCTCCCTGCCTGCCTCAGCTCCCCTTCGTTCACTTCCTTACTTTTTCTGAAAACCAGATTATGCAACTTCAGACCCCAGGTTGGAATCTTCACCCTTTCATATCTGGCTAAGGACAGATATAGTATTCTACCACAGTATCTTTAGCAACAGGACTATGCCTTTCACTGTCCAATTATAATATAATCATATTTCCTGCACACACACACACACACCCCCCACTTTTTTTAATACTTTTTTGGAACGGTTGAGGTTGCCAAGGTATCTGAATTCTTTCCCAGCCTTGTTTCCCTGGGAGTCTTTTGTAAGAGCACAAAGTCATGGACCAGCCACCTCTTGCACAGTACCTTATTTCTAGGAGCTATGATGCAATTAGCCATCAACAAAATAGTCTGTTACATTGCACCAATCAGCACTCTTTTTTGGTGGACAACTTTGTCAGCTATGGCACTATTATCTGTATAGTGTCTCATACTGATGAGAAGAATGTTCAGCTCTAGAAGGCCCTCTTACATGTAAACCAGGAAATCCCCAAACTGGATCCACATAGCTATGAGAAAAAGATCTCCAAAGCAAGGGAAGTGAACGGTATCCAGTGAACATTTCTGTTCTCTTAAACTACTAAGGAATAGGGTTATAATTATTTTAATTATTTTGAAAATACAGTCATAACCATTCCTTTCCACTATTGTAGGACAAACAGCAAGAACACAGTCCTTCTGCCTGGAATAATTTCAAGAGAACAAAAGTGAGCTACTGAAGATAGTGTAAAGTTTATAAATGTACATCTCTGAGATTATTTACCTCTGTGGTAGAAGTGCAGGCCTCTGCCTGGTGACTTTCATGTTGTTTCAGATAAGGATTCTTGGAAGATTTCAATTTCAGGTTAAAGATTTATGAACCTCATGTTAGTGACAGCACAGCAAGTTTGCATGTGATCTCTCCAAAGGCATATTATATTTAAGGACAGAACTATTTTAATCCAGAGGGTTCTGTGGTTTTGTGGCAGTTTTCTTGTTTGTTTGAAAGCAAAAAGACAGAGAGGACTTGCACCTTAGAAGTGCTTAGATTCGTACCTAGATTGGCAGTCAGGTTAAAAACCTAAGTTTAGTACATTTTACTTATCTATAACACTTTAATATTAGTTTTTCTAATTGCAAATTCAGTTCTTTTTCGCTTAAATCGGTACAGAGCCTTCAGTAAGGCCAAAGAAAGCATTTCTGTGACCTGTGCAATTTCTGCTTGTTCCCTCTACTAGGGAATCCCTTCAGGGATGGGGCCCATTCACCCCAAACACCTGTTAGTCTAGAAATGGCAAATTAGTTTCTAGTTAATTTATAGTGTATTCATCTTCTCAGATTCGTTTGCTTCCTCCAAGCTATGCTTTGCAAGAGATTGAAGGAGACTCACCAAGGGAGCCATATGTTGTAAAAGAAGTATATGTAATCCTTTTCACATTTCAGGGCTGAATTTGTGGGAAGCCAGCAATTCATGGAAACATCATTCCACCTGAAAGATAAAATTAGTGAGTGCAACAACAACAACAAAATGTAAAAGGAGAGCAAGGGGCTATATACCATGAAATCTTTTAAGACTTCAGTTCCCACTGCCTGCCACTAGATGGTAATAAAAACTAAAATAATAAAACTGACTTGGCCTTAACATCTCTGCCAGCTACAGCCACAGGAGCTTCCCAATACTGCATCACAGCCTTTCTATGCCCGTGAGCCCAGAAGAAAGCCACTTGTCCCTTCAAACTCCATCAGACTGATATTACCCCCTAACCACAACAACTTGCAGTAGTTGGGCTCTTCAACTGTGCTGGAAAAGCACATTTCACAGTAGTACCTACCAGCAAGGCTGGCTGGCTTGTGCACAGGACAGAGTCAACCCATGTTATAGTCCCCTGTAGGGCCCTGGCTGCACACCACACAGGAACTTTAGGCAAGTCTTTGCTCTGCATTCATGCAGACACTCACCTTCCCAGAAGCTATCTATGCTACACACTTCTCCCAACACATCTGGGTTCCCCAACTAGCAGTTCAGAGAGGAAAACAAGTTTTTCCTGAACATGTCACAGAATTGACTGTGAGGGACTGCTAGGCTTTTTGTCAAGTTAGTCCCTTCTAAGCCTGCATGTGGCTCAGGTATCCCACTCCTCCACTGCATTTAGAGTAAAGAGGAGATATGCTACCTCCACTTTCTGCTCACAAAGTTCTCAATGTCTCTCTGATTGCTTAATCTACTGAAAAGTATTCAATAAACCAGTAAATAATTGCAGTCTTTAGCTTGTCTCAAGCAAATATCATACCAGACATCGAAGAAGGTCTGATTAGACCCTTTAATAGGGTGACATCATTTGGGGGTCCAAGACCATCTGAGCCTTGGACAGAGCCATGCTTTTAGCAGAAAGGCTCACTGCCAAGCTTGAGAATGCTGGTGTATGGCAGGGCATTAAACAGAGCTTTTAAAAACACTAGATATTCATGGAAAATTACTGGATTTGGGGTACCAAATCAGCCTCAAAAACAGTATGAGCTCAAAGACAGTTCAGAGCTCTTCTGTCATCATCTAGTCACTAATACGATCAGTGCTTTAGCAGAGAAATCCAAGTGCATGCACCTGCTTTTTCACCTTCCCCCCTCAAGACCATCTCTTATATTTTCATCAGGTTTATTAACCTGTGGTTACCTGAATTAATTTGGTCTGATGGGGTCAGTTTTGGTGATGGGAGTGTGGGGTTCATTGCTCTTCAGCTATCCCCTGTGGCCCATTCCTGGGATTTTTCCTTTCTTCACATACTTTTTGGCCTGACTTTAGCAGAACCACCAGACTAAGAGCTTCAGCTGCCCATTTCTAATCTTTCTCTCACACACTAGGAGATAGCACACTTGGTCTGTATTGCACAAGGCAGTCACCAGGAAGCCCAGCTTCTCTTCAGGTGCAGGATGACCTGCATAAGGAATGGGAGAACTTTGCTATTGCCAAATAGGGTCATTCATTACATTTCTTGTATTGAGGCTAACCCAGGGTACCATGGTTCTGGCTGCAGATGGCTCCCACTAGGGGACATTTGTCTTTCCTCTTAAGGAAGGTCTCCACAGACCATCTCCCTCAGAATGGCACACGTACTCAGGCAGGTGCTCCACTTACTGCTGCTTCCACAGACATTACCATCTCCCTTCAGCAAGAGTTGCATAGTCTGGAAGGAAAATCTTAAGTAGAACATTTGAACCACTGAAATAAATGGGACTGCTTGAAGCACAGCATTGCTCGGAAGGTGTCAGGAACTAAATTATTCCAGAAGCACCAAACCATATGCTGTCAGGAGTAATCTTGCATTGGTAGAGAGAAGATGGACAAGTCAGCCTGATAGACCTCTTCTTTCCATCCTAGCATCTATAATTTCTCTGTTAATGACTTGTAATCACATCCTAGATGTCAGGACACATTTTGATTCCTTGCTTGATAAAGTGCTGGGGCCAGTAAGATCATTTAATTAAATGCACAGTCCCCCAGTGCCAAAACCTCCTGTCCCAAATTGGCCAGGATTGTCTTTCTGTACCTCTGCAAGGGCCCAAGGGGGAAGGGAGCTGAGCAGAAGGAAACATTCATTCCCCCTCATTTAAAAATGTAAAACACATTCAGAACTGTGCATAATAGTGTTGTAAATCTTATTTCCATGAGGTACCTCCAGGGCTAGTTCACGAGACATTAATCATATTCCAGCTTCTCCCAGCTGTTAACCCATCTGCAGGGCTTTTAATAAAATATTTTATATGCATTTGCAGGAGACAAAAATCATACCAACAAGGTCTGGTCTATTTGGAGCAAAGGATTCCATGGTCTGGAATAAAGGTCACCTTAGAGGCTCCCAAGGCCCTGCCCAGCAGGTTTCACTCCCTGACTGAGCCCTCCCTGGCTCTGATCAGGGTTACCTCACCTTATATCCAATGACACTTTATGGTGATGAGGTTTGGCTAAGGGACAATATGTTTCCAGGTCACTTCCCCCTGTTTGGAAGTTTGGTCCCCACAGTACAAGAAGGACATTCAGGTGCTGGAGCGGGTGCAAAGAAGGGCAACAAAGCTGGTGAAAGGG
>JAVSBS010021189.1:0-29900 GCA_033124195.1 Coracias cyanogaster
CTCCTAGCATGACATATGGCCTCATGGAAAGAGGAGCCCATGCTGGAGCAGGTTTTCTGGCAGGACTTGTGACCCTGTGAAGGACCCATGCTGGAGCAGTCCATCACTGGGAGGATTACACCCCATGGAATGGACCCATACTGGAGCAGTTAATGAACAACTGCAGCCTGTGGGGAGGGGCCACGTTGGAGAAGTTCATGGAGCACTGTGTCCCATGGGAGAAACCCCATGCTGGAGCATGAGAAGAGTGTGAGGAGGAAGGAGTGGCAGAGACAATGTGTGATGAACTGACTGCAACACCCACTCCCCATCCCCCTGTGCCACTCAGTGGGGAGGAGTTAAAGAAGATGGGAATGAAGTTGAGGCTAGGAAGAAGGGAGGGGTGGGGGGAAGTTGTTTCAAGGTTTGCTTTTATTTCTCATTATCCTACTGTGATTTGATTGGCAAAAAATTAAATTAATTTCCCTGAGTCAAGTCTGTTTTGCCTATGATGGTAATTGCTGAGTGATCTCCCTGTCCTTATCTTGACCCTCAAGCCTTTCATTATATTTTTCTCCCCTGTCCTGCTGAGGAGGGAGAGTGACAGAACTGCTTGGTGGGCACCTGGTGTCCAGCCAAGGTCAACCCATCACAGAGGCTGGCATTTATTTCTATGCATTATTTTTATGACTGAGATACACGTGGCACTTTATAACCAGTGAAGTTTCTTCCCTGTGTGACCAAAATACAGTTGCATCAAGACAACTGACTCTTCTTTCTACAGAGACGGTTTGGTGCTTTTGGTGTGTAATCAGCCAAAACACTTAGGGAAACCATGGCAGAAACAGGAATAACCTCTTATAATCCCTTTTCTGTCTTCATTTCTACAATGAAGAATGCATTTTGAAAAATGTTTTCGACAATGTAAGAGCCCAGCTCGTATATCTAGATTAGAAATACTTAACTTACACCTGAAAGTCTCTTGAAGTGGGAGATTTAAAGAGAGAAAAATATGTAACTTTGGCTCTCAGTAGATGCTTTGAATATTTGATTAACGGCCTAGGTTACTTCAATTACCCTTTAGACATGATATTTCAGCTTCAGCAGTCATTTTGGAAAGGAATCTGAGGCTAAAGCCCCAGGATCTGCCATTGTAAGACATTTTTTTCTCTGCTGTGAAAGATGGATTTGTCAGTGAAAGAGAAGACACTGTTGTGATTAAGCTGGTAAGCCGTGGCTTAAGACCTTGGACTCTATTTCAGTTCTGCTGGAGGCTTTATTTATAACATCAGGAACATAATGAAATTTCTGGATCCCTATTCTCTATTCGTACATGAGATGTTCTTTCAGCTTCATCTATCTGAACTTTCCCTACGTGTGCTCTTCAGTGTGTTTCACAGGGGTGTCTCCTCTTGGTGGGGACTTTTACACATCCCTACATAAAGCAACAATAAAACAGAAGCAAACCATGAACAACCTGAGAAGGGAAGTTGCAGAACTGAAGTATGTATTCTACCCAAGGCAGTGGGCAAAGTGTGCTATATATAATAAAACCCTCTCTGTTTCTGTTGTCTGCCTACCTCTGTCTTGGATTTACAGCCCTGTGCGTAACTACTTACTCCTAAAAAGCACTTGATTGTTAAAAAAAAGAAAATAATTTGCATACTTGTCTGTATATGTCTTTTAGAAGGGAGTTTCAGGAATAGCTTCATGTCTGAGTGCATGCTCCAGAGTAAGAATTAACCTGGCTATGTTAGGGAAAAACGTACAGAGTTTTACCTCAGAATTGCCGTGTTCTCTCTGAGGCTTCATGAACAAAACCTGTGACTGTGTCTGCTTTAGATAACTTTTTGCAGCCTTAAACTAGCCAGCTCACATCCCAGTGACTGCAGCACAGGGCTTGTGGGTACTCCAAAAAAAACATATAGGGATGCCAGCTGCTACAAGCACCCCATTCCTGGAATCTATTCTGCTCCTGCTTACATGACACACTTGTAAAGTGATGGGTTTCGACTAGTGGATTTATCTTACTTTATGACTGTTTTTGTTAATTATGTTGCTGGTAATGTAGTCTAACATTTCTTAGTTTTCTTATTCAATGACCATTATCCTGCATCTGTTCTTCCTGCTTCATGTTTTTCTCCCCTGCTTGTATCTCATTTTTTGGGGTATTTGCCAACATAATGTCATGCCATTGAAATTAGAGCCAGGACTCATTAGCTCTAGTAATTTCCACCTTCCTCTGCCCTGGAGGCCTAAAGCATCTCTCCTCTTCCCACTCTTAGCCAAGCCTTTCATTAGCACAGTCATCCACAGAGTTACCAAACTCATTTTGAGCAAACGCTGCTGCTATGTGCACCTAGAGTGTAGGGATGTTCTTCTCTCAGTTAGGGGATCTCCTTCCTCTCTCATTGCTGTAACAGCCAAAGCAAACTGCCAATGTACATTTGAAAATCTCCCTCGCTATAATTACTTATGACTTCTTTCCACATCTGATTAGAAAATATTTTCTCTCCAATAGCACTCAGGTTTCTGCCCTTTGTTTCTCTTTCTCCACATTTTTCACTACTCTTATCCTCATGGTCACCTTTTACTGCCTTCTTTCTCAGCTTTCTGGGCATCCCTCCTTGCACTAAATCATAATTGTGCTTTATTTGCCTCACATCTGTATCCCAGCTCTTGAAAGGATCAAAAATAAAGTGAACAAGAAGGATACACGACTGTTCAGAATCTGGACATGCAATGTCCCAGAGATTTCCTGCTTGTGCCATTATTTCAATTTGTATTAAAATGCAGGTGAGGAAGGCAGATCTGGGCATCCTGTTTCTTGTCATGCTGTAGATTTACTGAAAATCATTGCAGGAATGTAGTGTCCTGTTATTATCTGTGCCTTACTCTTGCTACTAAATATCTGTTTTATTCTGATGGAAGTTTATTTAACATGCTTTCATTGAAAGGGATTTTTATGAGTCACTTATGACAAAGAATGCCAGTTGGATTTATTTTGTTGTTGAAACACGGTATAGCTAAGATTATCCTCAGCATTCGCAACAGATGACTATTCCTTCCTTCTCTTCAAAACCATGGGGGATGAGAAGGTTGTTATTTTGGGCCACTGAAGATGTTCCTTTCCTTTTGGGTTGCTGTGGTTAAATGTCAGAATGTGGTTTTGATTTCTGACTGTTGCGTATCATCCTCTTCTCTCACCACTGCTAGCTTTTCTCCTGATGGATATTACCCTCTCTCTGGGCATCAGAGAAGCACAGAGTATGAGGAAAAAATAGAAATGTGTGGTTTGCTTTGTGAACCAAAACAGCCAGAGACCATACATCACGGGGAGGAAGGCACAAAAGCAGTTGTGCAAGATTAAGTTATATAGAAATATGTGGTCTATCTCTACTCAAGCCAAAGCTAGAAGAACATGGAGTCTGAGCTCAAGTCAGGCCTGCTCCTACTCTTAGTCACATGAGAACAAATAGCTTGGTCTTGTTTCCTGAAACTTCAGTGAGCCATGCAAACAACTTTGCTATAATCTGTGGATGATGTAATGCCTTTAGACCCAGTCTGAATTTCTACACCGGCAGAAGTGTTGTCCTGCATGGTGTGTCATTGTGCTGGATCAAAGGTAAGGCCTTCCAGGGTTGATTAGTACTGCAAAACAGCTTCTGATATTTTCTGTTAGAAAAGTGACATCCAAAGTCCTATGCCATTAACTAGAAAATAGACCTAAAAGACCTTTTTTGAGACAATTAGATGCACTTACAGCAGTTACATGTGTTTCTGTTATACAAGGAAATGCATCTACATAAAATAAAGCAATCTGTTAAAGATGAAGGCGTCATTCTCAGTTAGGAGTTCAAGCAAAGAGATTACTTGTGGCAGTGTGTGTCATCTCCTTGGCTAGCCCTGCTTCACAGTATTCTTGGAGAGTAAAAGTCAGACCATGAAGGGCAACAAATTGTCTTGTTTCCACTGATGTTAATGGATCTGTGTTTGGTTTCTTTCTTCCCCACAGTGGCTGCAGGTCTAGATCTTCTTTAGTACAGAAGGTTTTTCAGAGGCAGAATTTGATAATTTTTGCCCCCAGCCAGGTAAAAGCTTTAAAGTTTATCCTACTTCTAAACCTAGCTAAGCTTGTAGAGAAAGAGTATGTTTGTACAAGCCTGCTTCCCTCTGTCTCCCCTGCTCAGGCCACACATTCCACTATAGTGGGATGCACCTGTCTGTCAACTGTATCTACCAGCATTGGCCACAACTGTCACATGCTCTATGGCATATGAGTTTTAGAAGTTTACATAATGTTTAAGATGGCACGAGAAATGAAGAATCTGAATCTGTTTCTTAGGGCTCCCTGGATCTTGGAAGAGCAGCTTGTTTTATTGCTGAAATAGAGGTGGTGGTTTCAGATCTGGGGACCTCAACAATACTCTGGAGTAGGTTAGCCTGCAACTAACCTGTGCTTAAGTCTACTATTGTAGATGGAATTACCCTAGAGACACATCTGATCTGCCATCATCTGAAGGTATGTAATCATATGCCTACCTTTAGGCCAATGAATAGTAATCTTCAATCAGATTGCTTCTTTTAAGGTACTAGGGCTATTCATATCTCCAGATTAGGTTTACATGTTCAAATATCTTGCTTAACTGGAGTCCATTATTCCTTATATTGGCCAAGATCTAGGTGAAAGGATTTTATTAACAATGAAGTCAAAATTACATATTTCAAGTTCCTTTCATTATCTCACTGGGGAGCATTTATATTGTTAATTAATGAAATAATTATCTCAAATCAGCTTTAACAATGCTTGAGAATTTTGCAAGTATCACAGTGTGAGTACAACTAACAAAAGAAAGAGATTGACTCTGTTAGTATAGCTAAACCTTCAGAATTTATACATTAGACCATAGGGGATTTAATTAAACATGCTCTGAAGAGTTTCATGGATCTTTTTCAGCAAGATATTTTTTCCTATCTATCTATTTTAGAAATGTGGTTTTGCACTTCTATTCTAGCTAGTTCATTTTTATCCTTAAAGGCACACTGTATTTTGTCATTTCTGAATTTTCCACACACTTTCATTTCCAGAACTACTAAAAACCTCTTCTGGAAAAACATGTTATTTATTTTGTATTTGTCAGAATGAGTTAATAATGCATCGTTATGCATAATAATGCATTATAACTAATACCTGCAGGTATGTCTACCCCTGTACTGGTGAAACAGCCTGATTTTTAACACACTCTAAAAGGTAAGAGGCCATCTAAACTCTCAGGCTGCCTTCTCAAGCCTTGAGAACTCGTGTGCCTCTGTATGCACAGGGACAGATATTGTACCATTCAACCAGCCCTGTGCAAAGTGCCATGGTTGGTCTAGGAAACCGTTTTAAGTCTCTGTTGTTTAACTTTCAAACTATCAGATTAAGCTGTGCTGGCTTTCCAGGTCACCAAGGGCCAGACTCAGAGGCCCTGATTTGTAGGTTATGTACTCTAAATTCTAGGTTATGACTTTTAATGATGAGGGTGGATTTGAAAAAGGAGATGGAGCCAACAGGGTAAATGTAAGATGTTTTTTCCCTTGCCTTTTTGTTGGCTGTCTCAATGTGGCCTTTCTAGGAGTTAGTGTAGACCACTCCACATTTGGACTAGAAAACGAATGCGCAGTGTGCACGTTTGCTTTGGTGAGCAATAAGCTTTGTTCTTCATGTCTGCCCCACTTTTTCCCTGTCTGCACCATTTCACTTGGTGTCTGCTCAGATAACAGTCTGATGTCTTCTTCACCTAACAGTACCTCAAGCCTCCCTTGATACACCACCCTTTCTCTTGAAAAAGGCATGAGCAGGGCTTTCAAGCTCTCCTTGCATCACCCGAAAGATTGCATTATATTTGCTTTCAACAAGCTGGTATGGAGTTGGTAGCCACCACTTTCTTCTGGAAGTCTGTGGGTTTCTGACTGAGTCCCTTTCTCTACATGTCCATAAATCTCCAGATGGGTGAAAGAAACCCTGCTCCAAGCATTGCTTCCATTAAAAAAACATACTGTCATTTAAAGCTCTCAGGTTATAAATTGTTGTGTCCCTGAATTGCATTTGTAGCAAAGATGTACTATGCAAAAATCACAGCACAAGAAGACATCTCTATTTTCAACTTATTGGGAGGTGAGATAAATGTAGCACATCACATGTCAGATTCTTGATTAGCTATAAGGAAAAAAAAATCCCAGACAGTACTGGCTGGCTGAATGATATCTTCCAAAAACAGAATTAATTTTTGCTGTGCAGCTGAATTGACTGCTGATGGGATGGCCAATATATGATGGGGTGTTGCTGTCAGCAACATGGCAATAAAACATAGCAATAAGAGGCAGGCTCAGCACTCAGACAGCTGAGCAGCATTTTTAAAGGTTATCCTACAGCTTTTCAGTTGCTGAAACCATGTGCTCTGATATGCTAAATTGGCATGTAAGCTCAAAGCCAAAGGCTTAAAACACTCAGCATTGCAAAACAGTCTTAAGGTATTTAATAAATGGAAATGACCTCCAAAGGAATAGCAAGAGCATAAATGAAACAGAACAGGCCTTTTTTTGAGAATAAAATGTACCCAATGATGGCATTTTCCAGGCCTTTGTGTCACACAGACAAATCCAATGAGGGTAAATGCTCTCTTATCCCAGCATAAGGTGGCAGATCCTGGAAAGACTCAGTCTCACCTTGCAGCACCTCACTCAAGCAGTCACGGCACTGTAGCTGGGGGCAGGCTGTCATGTTTGCCGGTGACCCTGGACAAGTGCTTAGCAGCTTGTGTGTGTTGTGCAGGCAGCTATTGCTGGGCCATTGCCCATGGGAGTAGCTGGTTGTTGGGGTCTAGCTTGGAAGCAATTTTTGTGAGCTGCGGACTTTTCCCTACCAGCAGTTCTAGACATCCCTGGAGAAGTGGAAAGCAGCGTGTGGGTAGGCATGCAAAAGGGATTTGTGAGCTTATCACTGGGCTCCTGACTTGCATATGGAATTTTTAATGGCCAGTTTTTGATGAAACACTTCAACAAATGTATAGTTGCAGCTTTCTGATAAAGTGGTTCTCACAGGCCTCAGTTCAGCCAGCCATTTCAAGACATATTGAAATCCACCATCCTTTAGAAAGGCACTGCTACATTGAAGTCAGCAGTTATAAATGTGTACTTAAAGCTTAAATACCCAAATAACCAAATCTTGTGATGTGGTGCTGCACATCGTAAACAATCTACATGTGGGATAAGTGACTCAGGTGCCCACATGTGTGTATGTAATGTCATTTTAGATACCCTTGAGCACCCAAGATACATGGCAAAAAACCTATAGAAGACTTGTATTCTTCTGCAGCTGGAGGCTGAGGGGTGCGTGCTCGAAATGTGCAAGTTCTCACCTCCATACACATTCACAGTGGTGTAAACTTAAATGAATGGGAAAGTGTGGATTGTAAAGCAAGAAGTACTCTTATGAGTATATTTTTTTCATTGTCAGCTTTTGAGATGCTTTTTGGATATACTTGTCAGTGTAGGTCTTGATATATTTTTAAGCAGCCATTTTCTAACACCTAAAAACTCCCCCAGCTTCCATTGTGATGCTACTGTGGCATACAATAAGCTAGTAGGAGAATTTGCTAGCATTTTCTGCCAACATTACCCTGTTTTATAATGTCAGAAAATGCTTGCACCTGCCGATTCTGCCAAGGAGCTTGTAAAAGACTCAGGAAACTCAAGAGGGCAACGGCATTGATAATTGATGTGACAAGGACAACCCTTGCAGAGACAGAGGGAAGGAAGGCTTCTTCACTTCTGAAGTAGCTTATAGGAACTTGTAATTTTCCTCTATTTCAGGAGAGAATTAACACTTTACTAGCGAATAGAAGCAGTCATACAAGCAAATAAACACTGAAAGACTTCAATGACTTAAGAGTCTATCTCTTTGATTTTAATCAGTAGTGATTATGCAACAGTAGTCAAGAGAAAGCCAGTGTGACAAAATGAGTCGCTGTTCATGCATTCCTACCATTCAAAGTTTCTGGAATTTACAATGTTTGAAGTACCTCCAGGTAAATCACATTAAAACCAAGATTGTATAAAATGCTTGTTGTCAAAACAAGGGAAGAGGACAAAGATTCATCAGTCAATTGGAGCCGTTTGTATTTTTCAGTGTTACCTTCTAGATCCATGCTATACCCATCATTCTTACATGAAATACAAACAATGAATGGATGATGATATCTCTGCTGAGCAATAGTGATGGCGTAAAATGAGAAATGTCAGATCAGCAGGCTGATGCACTCTTTTGTTTAAACAATGGACACCTGTCTGCAAACATTTGCTTCTAATAATGCTTCCACTCATTAAATATGTCAAAGCCACTAATACGGACAATTCATTCCAAGCCCATGTGCAGTCAAGTCATTGAACCTTCAAGGCACTTGAGCCTTCTTGCAACACTGGTGTTCTGGTTGAATTATCTTTTAAGGTATTTTATTTAAGCAGAGAAGGATTATTATCTTCACAAAGTCACTTAGGTACTGGCAAAGCAGCAGAATGGGTGGGGCAGAAAGGTGTTCGAACAAGTGTGTGGGTGAAGGAGTGCATATTTCCTAGGATAATAAGCTCTCAAAAATTTCCAGAGGGCCCTGAATGTCATCAGTAAAATTTCCATTCACATGGAGTCTCAAGTGTACTAGTCTCATTGTCTTTTTCTGCTTTGTCACATTTTATTTGTCTGGTTTAAGTGAGAAGAAATTTTGTATTCTTCTACAATATGACTATAAAAGCTACAAGACCCTGGCTATGTTCTTGCTAACTGAAGAAGGTGAACTTCAGTGAAAACATACCTTTCACGCTCATGATATAAGAGCATTTACCAGCCCTGTGCTCGTCATACTTCAGTCTGGCTATGTGTGCTGATTTATTGCTCTAGTGTCATCTGACTGTTTCTTCTGTTGTAGAAACACATTTCATCAGCCTTCATTTCCACTGTCTTCATTGCTGGTAAGTTGCAACAAATATAATTTTTCCTGTCAGGCCCCGTGAATGAGTTAGCTGTGGATGTAGATTAAGCACAGAGCAATGCATACATTGTGTATGCTAATTCTTAAAAAACAGATCAAGATTGTACTGCTGTACTTCACAGTCCACAGGCAAACAGTTATTGCACCAAACATTGCATGACATAACTTCCGAGAAGAGTGTAGGAGTGGGTTTATAGACAACTTGGAAAGTATCTGTTCTTTAAAATGGGTTGTGAATTGCCATTTCACCATAAATAAATGCAGGACTCTAAAAGAGAAATAAACAAAAAGCATCTTAGAAATTTCCTATTAACCCTGCAGTTGAACTTTAAATACTAGGAAATAAAGAGGGTTGAAGTTCTGGGTGAATAGCATTAGAAATGCCTAATAATGTAAAAAATGAGTTACAGAAATCTAAAAGAATCATGAGCACATGGTGAAGTCTCAAAGAGACAAATGTCTGAAAGAACCTGATTGTAGACCCTTACGTAGGCTCCCACCTGGTTTTGTACTGACTCAGTGACACAATCAGGTAGAGACCACCTCTTGCTGAGGAGAATTGGTGCATCTGTATTTCCCATTAGTACACACCTTCCTGATTCAGAACTACAGGAACATGTGAGGGAAGCAATGCTTGCTGTGACCCTTGCTCCCCATGGAGAGGCAGGTTGCAAACCCCTGACTGCCCCTCAGCCATGTCACAGCTCTATATGCTGGGTCCTGTGTAGACGCAGACTATTTCATAATCCTTACAAGTAAGGATTAGAGGCAGGAAAATATTGGGTGAAGGGCAGAGGCCATGAACTGTTAAGCAGACCTTCTCAGGGACTTCATCTAGCTGGCACCATGAATCTTCAATCACTCAAGACCCCTTACATCTGTGGTCTACTGGATCTCAGCAGGTGGAAACAAAAGCAGCACCATAACTCTTATACATAACAAGGATAACTTAAGAAATCAAAAATATTCTAATTGATTCTTCTCCTCCTCTGTGAAGAAGAGGATGAAGTCTGTCCTGATCTCCACAGAAGATGATACTGTCAGAAGAGGGATTGTGCCCCTTCCATAACTGTACTGGTTTTGGCTAGGATAGAGTTAATTTTCTTTACAGTAGCTCTTATGGCACTATGTTTTGGATATTTGACCAAAACAGTCTCCATAAGATGAAAGTGTTTTATTTAGTGCTGAACAGTGCTAGCACAGAGCCATGGATGTTTTTTTTCTGTTTCTCACACTACTGCGCCAGCAAGTTGGCTGGGGGCACACAAAAATTTGGGAGGGGACACAGCCAGGACAGCCTACCTCAGCTGACCAAAGAGATATTCCACACTATATGACATCATGCTCAGCAATAGAAGTTGTGAGGAAGAAAGATGAAGGAGGGATGTTTGGAATGATGGCATTTGTCTTCCCAAGTAACTGTTAGGCATAATGAAACCCTGCTTTCCTGGATATGACTAAAGACCTGCCTGCTGATGTTTAGCCACAGCCAGGAAAACCACTTTTCTCTATCTATTAAACTGTCCTTATCTCAACCCATGAGTTTTCACACTTTTATTCTTCTGATTCTCTCCCCCACCACACCAGTGGGGAGTGAGTGAGCATCTGTGTGGGGCTAAGATGCCTATTGGGGTTAGCCTGTTGTCACGGTCCACTCAGTGGATGTGTGATGGTTTGTTTGCTGTGATCTCGAAGTGCAACAGGTAAAGAGGGTGAGAGGAAAAGGAAAGATAGCAACCACCGTGGGTCCAAGTTGTCCCTATGGTCCCGGGTCCAGGCAGTGTCCTGCTGGTCCTAATGATTGTCATGATCCTTGGTGGGGAAGCTTCGAAGCTTTGGTTGCTAAGGAGCCATCTTTATACTAAGCAACACACCTTGCTCCTCAGTCTCTGGTATCTCTGCCTTTTCTCAGAATTCATTATCCTATCCCCACTTTTCTTGAGCGAGGCTATCCCACATGCTCAGGGAGGAGTGTCCAAGGTGTGATCTGCCTTGGAGGCAGGTAGCTTTTGACCAGGAGGTGTGTCTTCATGTTATAATGACATTATAATGAGCAAAGTTTGCCTAAAGTTCATGATTTCTTTATTGATGCTGAAACAGCAGCTGTGATCAATCTTTCTTGACAGCAGCTATGCGGTTATCTCTAGCAGATCAGGCTCTTCCCTGGTAGCGGAGAACAGCATGGTCCTCTTCGTACCACACAGCTCTCTATCCCAGGGTGTTTGCACCTTTTGTATCCATAGCGACTGCATTCCTTACTTGGGAACAGCAACTGTGTCTCAGGCAGGCTACTGCAGACTCATGTCAAGATGTTAGTCTAACTTTCAGGGTACCTTATTGTCCATGTCCCTGATGACAAGGTTGAGACAATGCTGATCTTCCGACCAACACTTACACCTCTGACACTAACACCTTCTTAAAGACCTTTGGCAAAACATAAACCATTAAAATGGTCACGCTTTCCACCCATTTTATCCAGTACAATATGTTTCAAAGGACTTGTGGAAATATCTGGAGTTGTTAGCAAAGTCATCCTTGAAAGACTTGGCCCTGTACAGGAAACCTTGTGTGCTGCCTGCCTTCTTCAAGAATCATAGAAGTATTTGAGTTGGAAAGGAGCTTGAAAGATCATCTAGTCCAAGAAGTTCAAGATCATCTAGTCGAAAAAGTGACAATCTATTCACTCTGGTGGAGTCCCCTTCATTAAGGGCATGTGTGTTATGAATGACTTGAGCGAGCTACTTGACTGGGAAAGTCTGAAATTCTTAACCCGGTGCCAGTGATTCACTAACATCTGGCAGCCAGCACCATAATTGCATTGCAGTAGGGATGAAAAAAACCTGACACTCAGCAAAGGCTGTTTAAACAGTCATTATAATCTCAAATAAATATGGTGAAATTTTTTTTTTTCTAAAATATTATTTGCAGTAATTGTGTATTTTGTCTTTAACAGCTCAGTGTGTTTGTTACCTGCCTGATTTTTCATTCAGATTTAAACTGTAACAGCTTATTTCAAACTGCATTTATTATTTTTCCTGTGCAGGCCGCATAAATGAGTGTCAATAGTAGCAGCATAGAAATGAATCAATTTGTAATTGCAATGTCATTAAAGATATTTTGCTAGTGTCTGAATGGAAAATGTTTCAGATGAAAAATTAATTCCACCCACTTGAAACAGAAAATCAAGGGTTGCGCTTTAATCTTTGCCTTTTAAAAATAGCTGCTGGTCAGCTTTTAAAATTTTTTTTTTTTAACATTTCACCTTTTCTGTTTAAATGAAAGCCACTATTGTTTCTTTAAAATGGAGCTATTTAAAGAAATAAGAATGAGGTCTGCTTTAGAAATATTTAATACTGTATTTCAGGAAGCCTTAGCTTAAATTGCAAAGCAGTGGTAAAAAGTTTATTTGGCGAACATACCTGAAAATAATTTCTCAAATAAACAAATGGCAAATGAAGTACTCATAAGGTATTTTGTGCTGTGTTCCAAGACTCATGACTTGTGCAGGTCTTCCTACTTCATATGAAAGACAGGTAATTGCAGATGCAAGTTGTCATTTAAGTGCCTAAGGGTCCAGCTATGCATGCATGTGTGAGGGAGCATAGGTTCCTATGTTCATACACAACAGCTTGTTCAGCTGCCAGTCAGAATAACTGCTTGCTGAAAAACTCATGTTATGAATAAGGACTTGGAGAAATGTAGTAGCAGTGCCCTTAAAAATAATAGGGGAAATGACTTGATAAATCCATTCTTAATGCCAGTTCCGTCCTGACTTAATTAGCAAGTCAGGCATAGGCTGTCTGTAGTGTTCATTAGGAGATAAAGATTTTGGTATAACAAGTTAGATGTACCATAGTTTCTTAACCAAATTATGAATAGAAAGAAAAAAATCTTGAAAGTAAAAGGCACGATAAGAGTACAAATAAAAGAAAGACAACAGCCCAAGAACAAGGTGATGGGGCAGATTGGGTAGTACCTTGTTTCTTACAATTTGCACATGGTATCTTGAAGACTAGTTACAGACAACCAAGTTCCATGAGGGTGAAAAGCAGCTGAGAGAGACTAGTCAAGGCCCCTTTGGCATATGGGGGAGAGAGAATATATCAATTTTTTTTGGCTCTGTGCTGATCCTGGCATCCATCTAGCAACAACAAAAAGAGATGTAATGGTGGGAAGTCTACAGGAACTCGATTACGAGGTGGAATGGTGAATAGGGGTTACATTATTTGTTTTGTATATTACTTAAGATGTTGAAATAATTAGAAAAATACATTACTGTTAAATGGAGTCTAGAGAACCACTTTCTACTTTAGACACAATTGTAATTTCATGTCCTAACGTGAAATTATGGGTTTAGCTGTTACCTTACTACAATAAATGAATGTTTTTCCTTTGTCTACAAATCTGGACTTGGTGTCACGCAAACAGAATATTCTACTCCTTCGTGTATTGCAAACCCAGTGTAAATCAATCAGTATTGAGTTTTCTGCAGAGCTCTTCATTGGTGGCTGAGAACTCTGTCCCCTTTGCAAGAAGCAAAAGATATTTGAAGATGGAATCTAGCTCAAAGGACAGAGGCTAATTAGAATAATATTAATAATGGCGTAAAATAGAAATAATGAAATAATTTTAAGAATGAAAATAACTATTAATGTACTAGGTTTGTGAAGATAGCGTCTAGCTCAGCACAAATGAAGGAAAACTGGCTTTGTTTCCTGAGATTCCTAACTGAAAATGAAGATCTTCCAAGGTTTGACTCCTGAAGCCACTGATAAAATTGCAAGTAATGCATGACACAATGACACAATATGTGTGTCAGAAATGAGAAGCTACTCTTCATCTGAGGCCATTGAGACGTTGGTGTTCATTAATGTCTTTTTAATGTATTTGCACTGAAGTGCTATATGAGGCAGTTCCACTGAAAAGTAGGAGATAAACAGACTGCCCTTTTTGCAAGAGTTTTCAAAATGTTAAAATTTGTTTTAAACTGAAACTGACAGTTTTTGACACTTCTCACAAAAATAAGAAATATTTGGAAACCTGCTTGACTGTTTCAGTTTAGTGATAACACTAAAATGCTTTTAGTAACTATTGCTTTTTAATACCATGACACTGCAAAATCAAATGTCATTTCAAGCTAAAAACTCAAGCCTTGTATTTTGAAAACGATTGAAAGAACTGTATCGGCAGAATGTCCTGAGAGGACTGCTATTTTTTTCTTTTTTCCAAATGAAATTTCACTGCATGTGATATATACCTACAGAAAGGTTCTATTTTGTCAAGCATTTTTTTCAGTGGAAAAAATATTCCATAGGAAAATGTTTGACTGTTACTAGTCCTCAAGACTTTATCAGCAAAACTTTAGGTGCTTAAAACTTATATAACCACTGAATAATGCATGATTTAAAGAAGATAGGATTTTACATTTTTTAAGACTGACACAATGAACTGCAGAGATAATATGCTTAGCCTGAAAATGATAATTCTATTAACATACTGTATGCCCGTAATGTCTTCCCTTTGTTATTTCAGTTGCATATTTCTGGCCAGCCATAAAGAATGGCTCTATTGCTTTCATTTCTGCTAGATTATGGTATGGGCTAATTTTTCAAAAAGGAGATTTAGTGACTCTGTGCCCATACAAATTCATGTGGAAAGCTTCATTTTGGGCATTTTTTGGTGCTTTAAGTGTGTTTTGACAACTGTCTGCCCCAGCTTCAGATGTGCTGAAAGGAGTACAACTTTTGTTCGTATGGATGCACAACGCAGGCAAAGGTACTTGAAAAGAATAGATATCGAAGAAAAGCAGGTACTTACAGAAGTGCCCATTTGAGATGAAGGTCTCAAATACATCAGTTTTCTTACCCAGATATTGATTGCTCTTCCCTCCTTAGTTATTGGACTCAGGTAAAGTACACAGGGAAGGACCAAAAGATTGTTGCATAAAATGTGTTCGAACTGGTGAGGTTTGTGAAAGGTATCAATGAATGCTGTATGAATGCAGGAGAAGGGAAGAAACAAGCATAGCAGTTGACTTAGGGCAGGCTAATGCCTTCGGTTCCTTTTTATTTTTCTTTATTTCTCCCAAAAGGTTAATGGTGAGTGGATACTTAATGTAGTGATTTGTAAGACAGGGATACAAGTTTACACCAGAAAAAGAAAAGGTCATGATAAAGAATATTTATATCCAAGTGAATTGGAGACATTTTAGCTGGCTGGTCCCGAAGGAGCCCTCTCACAAGCGCTTAGGGAGGAACTGCCGCAGTCTCTGATCCACTCGCAAACACCTCCCAGAGATCCTGGCAAATGGGGTTCCCAAGAGTAGGTGAAGGACATTGCACGGGTCACCAATAAGGAAAAAAAGGAGAGGCTAGTGAATAAAGCAGTTTAAAGGCCTGTACTGAGAATGGTGATATATGCCAGCTAATATGGATCAGTCAAGAAGAAGCTGTGTTAAACCATCTACTTGGCGGATTAAGGGGAAGCAGAAGGTGTGATATAGCTTGGCCCGAGTATGATTTTTGGCACTGTCTTGCATAAGCAAGTTAGGGAAAAATGATCCAAATGAAACAAAGATGAGTTAGGTGAATAATTCCATTAAAATTACTCTAGAAATTGTTAGGAATGACTCCATCTTAAAGCAGCAGCACATTTTAAGTGGAGTCCTGCAGAGTTCTGTCTGTTTTACTCAGTATAGACGTTAATGACTTAGAGGATGGAATATGACAAATGCTCATAATCCTTTCAAATGAAACAAAATCAGTAAGAATTGAAAGCACTTTGGTGGGATGGATTTTAATTCAAAATAATCTACCTATGTTAGAGAAGTGTTCCAAAATCAACAAGAGTTTAACTAACTGAGGTAAGAGCAAAGAATTGTGGCTAGAAAAGAAAAATGTAAAAAGCAGCTATAAAATGAGAAATATCTGCCAGTGCAGCTGTACTGTGAAAAAACATTTGAGAACTGGAGTGGAGTACAAGCTGGATCCTTTCTGGGGATGGATTAGCACATGGAAGTAAATATATGTTTCTCCACAGTGTTGGTGAGACCTTAGTGGGAGTACTGGTACCAATCTGTAAAGCAGAATGAGAATATGTAGGAAATACACAGAAAATAGGAACAAGAATGATAAAAACTTCAGACTGTATAAGAAAGGTCAGAAGGAATTGTCTTTTTTCTAGAAAAGAAGGTCAGTGAGCAGACATGACAATCGTTTCCAGTGTTTAAACTGATTGATACAACTAGAGCAATAATCATTCTTGTCTGGTAGGATAGGAGCTAATCAGCTTAACTGGTGAAAACGAGGTTCAAATGTGAGCAGTTGAATCGTCTTTGGACAGTATTACAGATAGTTCAAGCCAGTACCTATTAGAGAGGTTTACCTGGTGATCCCGTGTGGGATCAGAAGAAGGTGGTGAGTAACATGATTTATAGACCATTACCCATCCCTGGTTTTGAATGATTTTGTTGATTAGCGTTGCCTCATGGTGATATCCTATTGAGAAGAATATCCTTAAAGGCATGTTAGCAGCCTTTTTATCACACAAGGACTGATGGACTGAGAAGGAGAAGCTGCCAGCAGGTGAATACCTTGGCAGATAACACTGCATGGTACCTGCTGTTTGGAATAGATAGGTACACAAAGGCATCAGTGTGCAACTGTTCTTGTCTGTCTGTCTCAAGGCTTACACAATCTCTGAGGAGGAAGCTGTTGCTTTAACTATGCAAAATCTGTATTTTAACTGGGACAGTGTTCTTGCTCAGGTTTTAAATTAAGTGACTAGAATTGGACTCTGTGCAAGGAAGCAATTTTTTATCACAGAATGTAATGCTTGTGAATCTCCTCAGCTAAAGATAACCAGAAATCAAATAAAAAGTTCAGGCAGCAAAGTGGCATTGTCACTTGCTAGCAGGAATGCATGCAGTGAGAATGATATTCTTTACCTGGTATGCTTTTACACCCTGGGCTGAACTGCATCACCTCTGTCTCTTGGATCTGTGAAAACATAGAAGAGCTTTCATTTCCTTTGGGGAGGCTTCCTTACCAGATAGGTAGTGCCAGATACGTATAGATACCTCAGATACCCAATAATCAGGATAGAAAGTAATAATTCACAGGTATCAGTGGCAGAGAGTTGGTTTTAAAGTTGTGAAAGCCTGAGGCTAGTATTTGATGATAGTGACGTATCTGAAACTGCAGTCCTGCCTTGCATTAAGCCTGATGCAGTCGCCTTTTCTGTTGCCTGGAAGGGGAACAATCTCCTGTCTAAAATGACGCTAGAATTTCAGCTTATTAAGGTTGAGATCAAGCCGAAGTTCAGTACCCTGGGGTATAACTGCCTTATACACTGGGTCAAAGGCAACTTGAGAATATTGTTGGCAGGTAGCAGAGGAAATCAGTTTTGGGACTGAAAAAAGTGCAATCTCATAAATCTTAGATGTCTTGACATTGTTTTCTGCAAGGTAAAAGTGAATAGAAGTAAGTTCTCTTAAAATTCCTTCTCTTTGAGATAGTCTGTGAACAGCCATAAAATCTCTGCATGTGCCCTGGATTTATTTGCAGAAAATATGAAATTGTCCTGTTTCAGCTTCTACTTTATTTCGTTTGAGGGTAGGAGGACATGTAGCCAGCCAAGTCAATGGGTATTCCCTTTGAACCTTATCATTTTAGTGTGCTTTCTGTACTAAGGTTGTAATCCTATGATCTATTGGTGTAAAGTTTGTGCTCTTTTTTGATATTCAGGACTAAGACTGAGTGGTTGAATGTTGGCTTGGTATGTTTTAACCAACACACCATTTCTCGAGGAAAAGTTTGTGTGAATTTTAGATGTGAAATTGTCTTAGAATAAAGTCACTCGCAGCACTATACCTGTACTTTTTCACACTGGCCATATATCTTTCTCCAGATCAATAAACCAAGAGTTCAGCTTAAAGTTAGCTGTTAAAAGTAGAAACACTCCCTTTACCAATAATGAAACCTTGGATTGGGTCCTTTACAGGGTATTTTTTAAGCATAACACATTATCACTTTATTATTTGCCATTTCTGTATCATGAATCAATTTGATGGACAAGGCGCTGTGTGAATACATATTATGGTAATATTGAGTATAAGTGAGCTCAGAGAGCACAGCAAAATAAAGCAAAACCTGAAGGCATACTGAAAAAAGATGGCTTCTTAATTTAATGTAAACTTTTAGAGATTTGTGCTGAACAACACTAGTTACATACTGTTTCCAACTTCTGGAACAGGTAGAAAATCCGTCTGTAACTGAACTCCAAAACCCCCTTGGTTTAGACCAGGGCAATATCACCAGGTAAAACAACAGATAAAAATGCTTTTCCAACAAGCATCTTAAAATTATCTATACTCTCTGTACTCCTTGATCCTTTGATTTCAGAGCAATCTTTTTAGTGCAGATTTGCCTTTAGGTTGTAAGGACATGCAAGTTTACTATAAATTTTCCAGCTTTTGCTGAATAGGAAATCCTGTGATCTCATAGAAAACCAGTCTTTGCATCAGGCTCTGTGAAACAGTCTTGAAGTTCTTACTTGCACTTGCACTAAGGTCAAAGAGATTTTTTTGAAATTAGAAGATCCTATTCAGGAAAACTCTTTAGCATGTGCAGAAACATACCCCTACTCAGGAGAGTACTGACATGTGTACTTTAAGTTAAGTAGATGTATTGGTAATACCTACTTCAGTGGGACATCAGGTTATGCTTGATATTAAGGAAATGACACAAAAAAGAGGTATGTTTTGATCAGAGGCTTACGAAGGGACTTCAGGATTTGGTTTCATGTGAAGCCTGTAATTTTGTGAGAGCTGGGAAGAACCTCTCCTCCTTTTATAAGCATTTGCAAATATGGAAGCCAAGATCCATCCTGTTGAGCCTAAGGTACCTTACTGAGGTCTAAGACAGCAGGCCAATCCCCCTGGGGATCTTCCTAGACAGCGGTGGTGGAATCTATTTGAATGCTGACTCTCCCTTCAGAGGGCCTAACTGTCACAAGGCTGGGTGGCAGAATCTCAGCCTTTGCAGCAGAAGTCAAATGACACCTAGTGAACTGATCAAGCCTTGTGCTGGAAAGCACAACATGACAGATCCTCACAGAAGCACCTTCAGTCAAGAAAACAAAATATCTGCCACCTCTTGCAGCCCTCTGTGCTCACACATCCCAGGGCTGAGATGTTAAGAAGCAACAGCAATAAAGTCCCACGAGGTTTACAATCATATGAGTGTGCTCAATAACAATGCCTCAGAGTTAATGAAAAAGCTGGAAACCAGAGGTTCATTTAAAAAAAAAAATCTTATGCTTCTTAAACCAAGCTGCCAACTTCATGGAATACGGCTCATGAATCTGACTTCCTCAAGGCTGATATTACAGGCTGATTGTTTTTCAGTGCCAGTGACCTAATTACAATTTTTTAGCAATAGACTAGAAGATCATAATAAACACAACAAGCCTATCATGCTTCAAGGCTATGCCATGTTTGCATGGTCCCTCGCCTGTACATGTCACTTGGCCAACATGCCTACAAGCCATGTATTAGTGTGGTGCTAAGACCAGTTTGAAAGGCATGGTCTCTCAGTAGGTCCTGCTAGTCTGGGCTCTGTGCCTTTGCTAAACA
Source organism: Coracias cyanogaster (assembly GCA_033124195.1). Classification (NCBI taxonomy): domain Eukaryota; kingdom Metazoa; phylum Chordata; class Aves; order Coraciiformes; family Coraciidae; genus Coracias; species Coracias cyanogaster. The sequence continues at coordinate 19,639 of JAVSBS010021189.1, forward strand.
TAGCTGTATGGCTTCTAGACAGCTTGATTTGCAAGCAGTATTCATCTGAGTGTGGGCATAGCTCACCAAGACCATAGCAACTTGAAAAGTGCATAGAGCTGTGTCCTACTGCTCTGTAGGAGGGGTGGACAGGTCAGCTGTTGTACCTACATAATATGATGTAGAGCATGAGACACTCTTTTCCCTCTCCTCCTGCTGTAAATCCACACTTGTGGACCTCTGTGAAATAATAGGAGGACAGTCATGTAGTCCTGGAGGCTTAATGGGGATGTCTCAGTTTACAATATTTTAGGATATAGCACTTCTGAACTTCTGAAATGTTTTGCTTCATTCTAGAAACAGAAATCTGACACATCTCAGGAATATGGAGAATAAAGCATCTACAAACTAGTTAAGCGAGAAGATAAGAAAGGGATGGACAGTAAACAGAGAAAAGAAGGAACAACTCCATGAGAAATTACAGGAATTTCTCATTCCTGCTAGCTATATAAACCTCCAGCCTACAAGAAAATTACTGGGCAGGTGATGAAGGGATTTGTCCTGACAGCCTTCAGGGTTGATGGCTGATGTTTGAACCCTGCTGAATAGTGAGCTGCTCAGTGGAAGGAGTGAAATTACAGTCATTAGAAGGAAATGAACAGATTTAAATGAAACAAACTGGTGCTGACAAACATTGCCATGTCTCATTTTGGTTTGTGCACTGATGCTTTGAGGTTTCTACTACTGAGTCACAAAGTAGATCAATTTTGTTGCTAAACTTTCTCAGTTTCTGTGTTTAGGCTGTTTAATTAATGGTGCAACAGATACTGACACTGTTGTTTGAGCTGTCAGAATTTGGCCATTAGAGAAACCAGAGGAAACGTTCTGTAAATTATTTTTTCTATTTTCCTCCCTCTCCGCTGAAATATAAGTAATTTCCAATAACCTTTAGCAGATACTTACTCAGCATCTCTTAAGTGTTTATTTGTAGGGTTGTAAATGCCTACATTTCCATATGCAGTGTTTCAACTCTCTCCCTCTACTTTATCTTTGAAAAATTTGCTAAGGGAACTTCAAAATATATCCTTCAAAATATATTTGGAATGTCTTACTTTCAATTTTACCTTCATTGTCTTTCTATGTCTTTCACATCCTTTTAAAAAATAATTTCCCTACTCTTCCAGCTTGCTGATTGATTTGTTTTTCTTGAGAAACTGTCTGAGGGTTATATAATGAAGCTCAAATGAATTAGTTTCAAATCCTTCCATCATTCTTACTTCCCTTTGGAATCTTATGACTGTTGTATTCACTTCTAAAACATCTGAATCTAAGATGGAAGAGATTTCCAAACAGTAATTCATCTAAATGTGTCCTGCTCCGTAATTTCTGTGTTTGTGCTTGTCTCTGCCTCATACAGTTTACACAAGGGACGATGGGATAATGTATCTGGAAGCAGAAGACAAATTTTTTCTTCACAAAAATTTGATACTGTACTGAGTACCTTCTGTACTTTCTGTAATATCTAAATTAACATTTAATTTAAATTACACAGAAGCCAGTGAAATCTGGGAGTAAACTCCCTGCACTTGGTAAAGCAATGATAATACAAGTAATTTCTTACTACTGTTGAGGCAATAAAAGTAATAATGATGGATTATTTTGCAGTGCTTTGCAGATTCGCAGCATGCATAGAGTATTATAAAGTAACTATTGTTTTTGCTGTTGTCTTGAATACAGATAAGTTGTCACTTTTCTTGGCATTCTTCTTACTTTAAAAAAGTATTTGTGGAAGACTATAAGGATTTTGAAATACACATGGGAAAAATTCACTCTCCCCCAATATTGGACTATGAATTTTGATAAAGGAAAAATGCTAAGTTTCAAAATGTGGTAGGAAAGAAAAAAGTGTGAAGGCAAAAAACCCAGCTTATACTGATGAATTATTTTTCCTTTGTCTTCTAGTTTCAGAAATAGATCTGGAAGTCTGAAGACCTTATTTTCAATCAGTTCAATGTCCTCCCAAGAATAAGTAACACAGTCTCCTAGGAGAGATTATCATTGTTCAGAAGAGGCTCTTCAGCAGCCACCAAGCCTGAGCTGGCACCTCTCTGCCAAAGCTAAGCTTTCAAGCCTGGTACAGTTCCAGTAGAAAGGAAAGTGATAGGATAAAGTAATCAGGCCAGTCATGAGATTTGCAAATAAAGACCTTTAAAGCTTATGAGGCAGGCAGCAGAGAATATGAAGAGCATCTTTAATTTATTACTTTGATATTATCTTTTGCTGAGCAGGAAAGTATGTCTATGTCATATGTATTTCAGCAAAGTCTTCATCATGCATCCACTGGGAGCCTTCCAGTATCTTAATCTGAAGGCAGTTTGCTCGGTCCTTGCCTATTATGAATGCCCTGGTTTATCAGAAGTGTCAGACTTTATTGTCTGTTGATGCTGGCAGTCGAGGAGCTTAGAAGAAAGCAGAGGTTTTGCTCAAAATATCCCATAATGCTTCAACTTTTTAGGAAAGCAGAAGCATCTTTGATGTTTGTCATTCAGATGTGATCTCTGCATGGATATGCGTGTCTGTGCTTTTATATGGGCTCTTTCTTTGCTCAGAGAGTGAGCTTACGGGATAAGACAGAGTATGCTGAAGTGTACAAGGTGGAGTTTTGGGTCTTCATCACCAGGCTCTTGCCCAGCAGCTGCCCATGTATGTTAGGTATGAACGATGACAACTCTGAGCTCCATGGGGTGTCTCCAAATCCCTTCAGACTTAGGTGATATGAATCATTATTTGCTTACTTCCCTTTGAGATCACTTGGGGAGGGAAAAACAGGTTCAGCTATATGAAATCTGGTCTTCTCCTTCCAGGCAGTTCAGGCATCTTTGTAGACAGTGATGTAGGCTGCTGCCAGCTCTGACGGTGTTCACCATGGCAAGTTCAAGTTTAGCTGAAGCCTGGCAAGTAGCTTGTTCCAAGTAGTTTCCTCTTACTAAAGAGAAGACTGTCTGCCAGAATGTACAGATAACGTACATCACAGCTTTGCATCTTTTTTTTTTTCCAAAATACCCTGGTCTGCATCTGCCTTCCATCCTTTCCTCAAGGAAAGGTCACAGAGGAATCTTCCTGATAATTTTGGAACAAACACATCAATCCATCTGTCAGCAGCTCTGACCAACATTGCAGAATGGAAAGAACAGCATGAAATAGAAGCAGCATAGACAAAGTAAGTGTTAGTCTAAAGGCTATGACTGGAACATTCCCGTAGAAATGCTTTTACATCACTTGCCATCTGAAGCAAAGAAATGTGTTTTTTTTTCTAAAAGTCAGTTGTTATTTTTCAAAACAGAGCTGTCATAATGTGAATTCCCATACACATTTTAGGTCTATCCTGGGGCCAAAATAGGGTGATACACAAGGCATTCCGCACTGTCCCCTTTTTTACTTAATTTGTAGTAAGCAGGTTGAAGAAGTTCCAAAGTCGGGTACCTGGCTCAGCCACATCTGAAAAATATTCAGCAGAGTCTTAGTAGCCATGGAAATGGACTAAAGGGAAGCTCACAAGTCTTGTGGAAAACCATTCAAAGAACAGACTAGCAGGCAGGAGATCTGCAGTCTTTCAAAGGACTAACAAAAGCCTATCCAAGCTTTTGTGTTTTGCACATTGTTATTGTGCACTAAGAAAACACACTGGGAGATGTCCAAAAATGACATTCAAAGATGTTTTTCATGAACTGAGGTTGCTAATGCCTGGAGACATGACGGAAGGTGATAACCCATAACTATCATGAATAACCCCATAACAATCATGAATAAATGAATGATAGTTGTACCCTACGGAGCTTATTAGAGAATACACAAAGGGAAGCTGTGGCTTGGGCCTTTTGGATTCAGGCAGCTGAAATATGTGGTGGCATGCTCTTTGGCCTTGACACTCTGTTGGAGCAGAAGACCGTAAATGGCAAAGCCTATTTTGAAGGGACACTTTGAAAATATTGGAGTGAGCTGGGATAGTGGGCGAGGAAAATTCTGGAACAGTCACTATGAATATTCATCCTTAGATGGAGGAGGACCTCGTGGTGATCCCTGTAGAGCAAGTAGTGGCCTCTGAAAGATGCATGCCCTGGAAAGGAAAGCAGCCAGCAACCAATTTAAATCATTGACTCCTGGAGCTTCCCTGGTGGGAAGATGCTGGACAGCAGGGTATCTTTCCTTAGTTTCACAATATTGATAAACTGTCAAAGCTGATTCCCAGCAGAGTCCACAGCATGGTGCTGATAGCGATTTGATGTGAACAGATCTTTTACAATCTGGGAATCCCCAGGACCTCTAGGAACTCAAAAGTAGGGACTCCATCTGTGAATTTCAAAACACAGATAATTATACAGAAAATAAATGGTAATAGCTTTATAAGTGTAAATAAAACTGCTTCTCTGTTTTGCTTTATCAGGTAGCCATGGCTGTGATCTAAAGTACTATCAGTAAGTCAACACTAAGGCAAGTCTGTAATTTACAAGATTTCCATTATTTTCTTTAAATTTCAGCTCCTAATCTGGGTCAGATTCTACAAAGCACCATCCTGACAAAAGAGTTCTGCTGGAGCAATGCCATGCAGGGGACAAGGGAGGAAGCTGGGGTAGCTCCAAAAATGATGCAAAGCTCTGGGACACCAGGTTTTATTAACCCTGATGGGCATGAAATTGCTGTGTTTCTTAAACTTGCTGTTGTCTACATTGGAGAAGGAAATCTCCTGTTGTTTTCTGACTCAAAAGTGACAATGTCTTCCTCTGGTTAGAAAAAAGAGATTGCAGAGTTTTCAGAGAAAAATGTGAGACCTTCTGAGGACAAGTCCTGGTTTCCTCCCAGATGCAAAAGTAAATTACATTTGTTCCTTAACATTAATGTGGCTGTATACAGGGAGGAATCAAATATGTTGGAGACCCTGCATTTCCATTTTTCAGTGAAAAATACGGATGTCATGTCAGAGGAGCCAAACTGCTGTCTCGCCCTGAAGGGATGGGACCAATCCCCATTGACTTTCAGAGGCACACACTCTCCATGTGAAGCCTGAATGCAATGTGGGATGTTGCATACTCTGAGCCTCTTAGAGCCTTTTGTGAAGAAACAGCTGCAGTTAACTTAGGTCTGGATTAATTGGAGGTTTCAGCACAGCTGCTTCTCTCCTAGGCTGGCTGCATTCACTCCACAGGGGTTTTGGAGAAGCTGTGAAGAAGAAGTTCTTGGGAAACTAATTGGCCAAAAGATTTCTAGCTCCTCTCTGGAAATATTTGGACTCCTTTGACAATAGAAATACCATGTCCTTTTTCTCTTTGGTGTCTCTGTTTGTACAGACAGGTCACCATGAAGTAGTTATTTACACTGCGTTGCTGCACAGCTTACAACTTGTACCCAGGATTAGCTGTGACAGTTGTTGTATTCAGCACTTGTTTGAAAGCTGGAGAGGTCAGATTTGGTCTACTACTTTTTCATTGTGTGGGAGAAATGTCAAAGGGTGTCTTTCAGAGTGGGGTTAACCGGTTTGCAGATGGGTAGCTTCCATTGGTTCAGGTGAGAGCCAGGTAATAATTCTTTTTCTGGGCAGAAGGGATGGGAAAGGTGGAGGAAGAGCCAGTGAAGATAGTCCATGACATGTGGTGGACATAGACTCTGAGATGAGTTTTAATTGCATGCAGTTTATTATATTTCTTAAAATTTGCCAACTATTTTCCTAGCTGCTTATCTTTATTTCTCCATTCTCCTTCATGCTTTACATGCATGTATGTGTGTGTTACTTATGTGTTAAACTACATGCACAAACTGTAGACAGACAGCTGAAATAGAATGAGATTAATCCCACTCATGTACATATGACTTAAATAATTTTAAAAAAATCTGAAATCCTTAATTGATAACTTCTGCCATTGAAGTCCCTATTCAGTTATTTTGTGACTCTTAAATGCTCCTTTTGTCCACCTGTAATTCTGTATATGTACAGATTTGTCTGCTTCTAACCAGATTTATACATGTCAAGACCATGCAAATCATCAGGTCCTCAAGCTCATGCCTTGGTCCCAACAGCTCTCACAAGCAAGATCATCTGCTTCCTCTATTTCTGCATGCCTTTGTGTGGTAGGTCAATATGGGACAAGATGACTGCACTGACACTCAGAAGAAATACAGGAAAAGGAGACAGCAATGCCCTTTTCTTGCCCACTTAATGCCACATCTCAGGGGTTTTTAGGGGGGCAGTCTCCCCTTCTGCCAAGGAGTCCTGAGCCCTGTCTGCTCCTTGTGCCCCAGCCTCATGCCAAGCAACAAGTAGAAGGGTGGTGGGACACCTCAGAGCCATTGGGATTTTCACAGCCCTGAGAAGGCTGTGAGAACAGCACGGGCTCCTTGAGTCTGCCCATGGAGGATGGTTCCTCAGTGCGCCTGTCCCTCTTCCACAGGCACCTCAGGACAAAAAATAACAAAAAAACTTACTGGGAAAAGGAGTGCAACCCAAATTTCACCTTCTGAAGCCAGTGGATCTCTCCTCCCTGGTTCAGTGGAAATTTGAATGATTCCAGTCAAAACGCTTCATAATTTAATCACAATAAGCAAGCAAACCTATACACTGCAGGATTGAACAAGGCCTCTTACCTCATCCTCTGGGTTTAATGTGGGAAGAGCAGGTGTAGACAAACATGGGTTAAATATGATGCAAATCCTGAATTGTGAAAGTTGCAGCTAATTAAAGCATCCCCCAAAGACCTGATGGCCTGAATCATGGTTGAAATGTGAGGGGAAATCCGCATCAGCCCTGGAATAAGCAGGAAACATCAGTCTCTTTTCTCCAGACTTCTGTGTTTCTGCATATTCTAGGAAGATTTCCATGACTTTTGTTGTTTGGATCACAAATTCAATGATTTTTTTCTCTATTAAAGATAGCCCTGGAATGCATAATTTCCATCTTTTGATGGTGATTAGAAGTACCTGTTGGTAAACTGAGAGAAATGAGCATTTTTTTCTGGATATGGTCAGATTTCCTTGCTGTGTATTGGTGAAAATTTGAAACTCTGAAGAGTCACAACAACATTCAAGTACATCTGATGTTTACACTTCGTTTAGCAGTGCCTGGGGTGAAACTGGCTGCTTTGTAAATCTGAAGATATATAAAACTAGTAGGCAATAAGCCCTCCAGCATAATGCAAACATTCAGTTTCATGGAACAATTCTGTAATTTCTGGATCAGCTGCAGCAAACATTTTAAAGTAGTAAGTACAAAAATTGCTATGTAATGCTTGTATCTAATTTTATGTATTCCTGGCACAGCATTAAAAAAAAAAAAAAGACTTTTTTTTCCTTCCACAGAAAAATTTTCAGGGCTAATGTTGCATTTTCAAGGTTAAATCCTTTTGGTAACTGTATCTTGTGTTAAGAATTTTTCTCTATGCATTGCCAATTTCCATAATCCTATTTCCTTCAGTAGTAAAAACCACAATTGAAATGAATTAAATGAAAGGGTTTCTACATTCAGGTCAATAGTACATGTTTTTTAAAGACAGTTGTTAATACTGAAGTAATTTTAATATAGCAAAACATATTCAAATGGGCTGGTGCTTGTGAAGATTTCATTCTTTGTGCTGGTTTAAATATCACCCTTATCACTTTACATATAATAGTTACAAATAAGATAGTGTTATATATTAATATTTGAACATCCTTTTCAATATTTACATTTGTTTTATTTTACTGACCTTGAAATTTCAGAGGACATTCATTACCTCTTATCTCTGTTGTCTGCTGCTTATCTCTATGTTTGCACATTTTCTGCTTTGATGTTACAGATGGAGGAGTCAGCCTGAAAAGCCTGTATCCAGAAGACAGACTCTTGCCTTGAACTTCTAACCTCTGCAAACAACCAGGAAAAATGTTGCCAGTGATGAATAAAGAAAATGCTAAAATCCACACTGGAATTTTTCTAAAACAGGTGATTGCAATTAGAATCCTAACTGCATATTCAAATACCCAAATAACTCCTCCAGATTTCAGAAGCAGGTATGGACAACTATCAACATTAGCGACCAAAGTCACTCGAAGTAACCATGGTGCTTCTCCAGGATATGTCAATAGTACCTACGGAAAGCAGGACATTATCCACTGAAACACTGAATACTGTAGAGCTTGGTGATAACTTCTGTTTACCAGTCTCCTTGAAACAATGTTGATGAAAACTTGGGTAAAAATACCTCAGAATAAGAGATGCCACAGCAAATCAGTAAATGGTGCAGAATAGAAGATGAATCTGCCTTGAATCTAACGATAGAAACAGCTCTGAGCAAGGCATAGATGCAATTGTTTTGCACATCATTTCCTATCCCACCTCTGCTGTCATGGCCCTAGAAATACCTACACTTCCGTGCACAGTGACACAGGTCTTTCCTCCCTAGTTTCCAATCTCCCCTCCTCATTCGCTCATGTCATCAAGGTGTTTTGTATGTTTGCACACTGTTGGACCCTCACAGTTATTTAAGTATAGCCCTCATCACAATTACAGTTGGGAAAATAGCTGTGGAAACACTTCCCTTTACATAGGAATTGAGGATGTAAAATGTCTTTGTTGTAAGAATCTTGGATGCATCCCTGCACACAATTGTTTAATTGCACACTTGGCATTAAGCACCTGGAAGTCCCATCAGAATCACTGACACTATGTAGGACTAATAACCCAAGTCCGTGCATCAGTGTGCTGCAGGGCTGGGTTCCTTTGCTGCTGTAAATATAGAGCAACTTCACCGAGTTACTGAGTTATGTTGGGTACCACCACTGGGACAAAGAGCAGTCTTGGGGAGTTTGGATATTGAGGTCAATGGGAACATCAAAAAGCAGCAAACTTCTTTGAAAGGAAAGAGCTTGACTTGCACTTCCACATGTGGATGGAGCAAACTACGCTTCGGAGGCTCCATACATTACTTTGTTCTTGCATCCTATTCACTATATTGTGCAATTTTAATTTTCTCTTTATTGCCCAAAACTGTTTATTCCTATTACCTCAGAAGCCTGAAGGCTCCTTCCAAGAAAGCTTTCTGTGCTTGTTCTGCATCTAGTCAGAGCCTCCTGGTATTGATCAAGTGATAGTTTGCTAAAACAAATGAAAATCATGGTCGCCATTAGCAGGGGGCAAATGGTACCCTGCAGAGGCCCAAGGAAAGGATGTCCTTTTCTGCAAACAAAGATCAGAAAAATCCCAACATCTCCTGTGTTCTCTTGGAAACTGCAGACTCGTTTGGAGACAGAGGTGAAGGGGAGGTATTTAAAACGCTGAACACTCCATGGTGTGTCAGGAGAGGCCATGTGGGCTGGAATGAAGGTCTTTGCTGTGGCTTGCTTTTCGTAACAAGCTCCTGTTGGCAGTGGGTTTCCTGAGAAGGCCTGGGCAGAAGGAAGGGGTCCTCTGCCATGCAGAGAGCAGAGGTGAGGGATGACTTTGCGTCTGAGAGGACTATGCAGATAAACCCACCCTGCTGCAGCACCGTAAACTTTTTTTGAGCAGTGTATTAATTGTAACATACCTCAATCAGAGATCAAGTATGAAACTTCCTTCAGAATGGTATTTCTTGTGTGTAAGCCTGGGGGTTTCTTTTCCAAATCTCCAAGACAGAATCTCCTTACAAAGCATTAGGTTTCTGGTTTTGTTTTTTTTTTTTTAAATTTTTTTTAATTTTAATGTTCACTCTTGTGTACTCTTGAACAAATTCAACCTATTTTCTCACACTAAAAGGAGCAGGAGAAATAATTGGCAGAGAACAATTTTTTTGTTATATTTTTTGTCTTTCTTTTGCTTGAGGGTTATCTTTGCAGAAATTGTAATATTAATAGGTCTGTTCCTTGTAAGTTTGGATGAATGTGTGTGCAAATATATTTTACCCTTTAGAGGCTTCTCTACGTATAATGACTACTAAATCAAGACTTTTCCATTAGGTTTGGCAGAAACTTGCTCTCCACGAAGTATCTATTTTCAGAAAAAAAGTATCTCTAATATATTTAAAGCATTTTTGTGGCTGAGTTTAGAAATATCTCTTATATCTGAAAAAAACTAGCATTTGTGGAAGTGCACAGCAATTCATACAAACTGCCTTGGAGATCAGTCACACAGGTATGTGAATAATACAACAATTAACACTTTTTTTTTTTTATTTAACAAGCAAACACAATTTCTTTGATTTGGAGTTGTGGCAAACGGACCCACCATTTTAAAAATGTCTTTTTAAGTCAGCTTAAACTACGACTCCCATGAATCATCAGGG
>JAVSBS010021190.1:0-20622 GCA_033124195.1 Coracias cyanogaster
TGCCCAGAGAGGTGGTCGCTGCCCCATCCCTGGAACCATTGCAGGTGAGGTTGGCCGGGGCTCTGAGCAACCTGCTCTAGTTGCAGGTGTCCCTGTTTGCTACAGGGGATTGCACTAGATCAGCTTAAAGGTTCCTTCCCACCCAAACCATTCTATGATTCTATGAATTTTTCATTGAAGTTCTCTGAATAAAGCAAGCTCAGTCAGCCTGTTGGGGACTCTGTCAGTGCCTCTTGTTCCAGTAAGTGCAGAACAGAGGCACTTCTTCAAGCTGAGTCACTTGGAGTCAGTGTCTCCTATCTCTGAACACCAGTGCATGACATATAAGTAGAATCATAGCTGCTATCCCTGCAGTCTTGCTTTTCTATGCACTTTACTATGCTGTTATTTTAGCTAGCAGAATAGAGTCATTGCTGGTGCTTGCTCTCCTGCACCAACGTGTGCTCCCTCCATGAAGTAACAGGGTCACTCTGCTTGTTTTCTCTCGCATATGCACATACACAGAGGAGATTTTGCACTTAAGGGTGTTATTTTTAATTCATGTGTAGCTCATGCTGTATGGGAAGGAAGAGGGCTGTTACACAACTGCTTGTCTAAGCAGCAGGTTCAGTCTCAAAGACAACAGGCCTATAAGGCCTGTATCTTCATATGGATATATAAATAAAAGGAATAGAAACGATAGATAAAGCTATAAAGTAAAAGATCAAGTGTAAGAAGTTGTCTTTTCTAGGCACTGTTAGCCCAAGAGAATAGTGGTATCTGGCATATTGATCAATCCAGGGAATTCCTACCTACCCTTGCAATCAGCAGATTAATTAGGTATGAACAGTCCGTGAAGCTCATGGCATACGCCTTACTGTAAGTCTCCTTAAAAGGCTGCCAACCTGCCATTGATGTAAAACTACTCAGAATAGCTCACCACAAGACAGCAATCCCATTTTACAATCGGTGAATGCAGTTAAGGCCTTTTCATTATTGTTTCATCATACTGCAGTGTGATAGCATATATAAAAATACCAATCCTTACAGCCTACTGCTGAGAACAACCAAAAGTTCACCTCGGGTTGTAGGAGGATGTTTCAGCTCCAGAACAACCTCTGCTGCACACTGCAGCTCTGTCTTGCTTACCTTCAGTCGCCTTGATTGTGTAGCCATTCTCTTCAGTTGGTGGGACTTCAAGAAGCTGCATGATCCTGTCCAGCAAGCCATGGATAATCTCAAAGCCTGGGCTCTTGTTGTAATAAACTGCACAGAGATGTCTGTAGTTTCTTGCCCCTACATCTGAAGAAGGAAATAACTATGTTATCTGGAAACTTTATTATGCTTTCAACCTTGCCTTTTGCATCGGTTTTCTGCTGTGCTGTGAGGCACTTGTGGCTGAGCGTGTAAAGTGGATTCTCTGTCATATAATCTCAGGACATAATGGGATTTCTGTAACCCACAGTCAGAAATGTAAAGATTTAAAGTATCGTGCCTTGGTCAGGAAACAGGGTTGTTGTATACAAGTACCTTCTACATAGTGCCAGGTACCAAGCATGTAGCTAAGTGTTAAAGAAACTAAAACCAGTCTAGCCAAAACACAGATACTCAGTAAGCATCAACAAACTTGTGATGCTGGTGGGAAAGCTAAATATTTATAGAACTCTGCAGAATAACTACCAGCACAGAGCCACTAGCTCACAACTAGAAGTGAGTAATAACTTGAGCATGGTGATCTATGAAAAAATCTGAATTCACACAGGTTTCCAAATAGCAGCTGATGCTTTTCAGGATCATCTTGGACATCCCAGCAACCAGGTGACTGAAAAACTCAAGACTGACATAAGCGTCTCCCACTTTGGACAGTTCCTTACGTGAAACCCCTGCTATCTCCCTGCTCTGAATTTTCTTATATTATTGATTTCATCAAAATATATTTTTCTTAAACTTTCAGTATGTTGTTACAGTTGTACCTTTAGGCTACACCATTGCAACAGGGCCACTGTGGCCACCTTCGAAGCTTTATACATTGTGGGTTTCAAGGTTTCCCTTTTGGAGATGGAAGATCTAGGAATAGAGTAACAAGTCTGTCACAGCTGCCAATTAGTAGCAGTGAAATTCAAAATACTGATTAATCTAGTGTTTATTGCTTTCAGGCCTTTACCTTCTGATGGTTAAATTGAAGCATGTGTTCAAAGCGTATACAAGGGCAAGAGCCTACCCCAAAGATGAAACCACAGCTTTTTTCAGCCAAAAAGCCATTTGGAACTCCTAGGGCAGGAACTTTGTGATACAGCTGCAAGTGCTCTCACTGGGCACTGAAAGCTGAACCTACTGTGGGGCACAAGTCTGTGTTTTGTCACTTGGGGTCTTTGTTCTGTCATAATATTTTGCAGTGTCAAATAATGCTGGAGGATCCAATCTTGAAGTTAATGGCAGTATCTGATTTGTGGTGTGAGCATGCTGGCTGTTCAGTCCTATCATAGATACCTTTCTTCCCAGCTCTAAGATACCAACCAGTAATAGTCATAGATGGGGGATAATTTACTTTATAAATGATTGAGCTTTTTTATACCTTGCATTTTCAGCCATAGAAATCTGTGGTGAAGGAAAGGATGTATTTTCAAGCGTTCAAAAAAGCTGTGTTATAAAACTTACTCCTTCAGAGTCTTGTTACAACACAAGAAGTTCACTGACTACAGGCGATAGGGGGGGAAAAAAAGTATTAGGAACTGTAGGCAAAAGCTGGTGGTTGTTAGAAATGCTTCAGTTTAACTAATTTAAGAGATCTCTTGTGTCATGCCATGAAACATTTCTATTTTTCAAATGAGCCTGCCAAGTGTGTCAACCTAAATTAAAAATATATATTTTTGAGACTTCAAAGCACTTCCTGGGGATGCTGCTGAAAAACAATCCGAAGGATGGGCAGCTGGCTGGGAATCTTGTGAGCCAAGAGTGCGGAGGAAGATAAATCAGCATTGTACGCTGCCCTCCTCCAAATTAGAGATGCTTCAGAAAAATGACTTGGGGACCTGAAAGGGGGGCACCTGCTCATTTAAACCTCTCTCTTAGCCTCACAAAAATCCCCAACTGTTTTCTGCATATAACTAACGCTTCCAGACAGTTTGGAAAAATGCTTTCCAAGTATGGCAGCAGCTAGACTCAGAAATGATGGAAATAGTGCTACCAGGAGTTGCCAGATTCTCCGAGATCACTGGTCAGAGGTGATTTTTCTAATGGATTAATCTCTTTTGTTGTGGCAAGGGAGAGAGAGGGTGTTCTCTGTTAGGATTGGTGATCTAAAGTGATGATTTATATGCTGAACTAGTCACTATCAGAAGTCACACAGAAGTGACTATCTGTTGTTACACAGTAGCCACACAAATGCTGTATTAACATAGTCAAAGTCAGCACATTTTCTCCTCCCTCAAGAAGAAATATTTCTGCTCAGGTTTGGTTCTGTTTAGTAATATTAAATCTGGCACACGTTTTGCTCATTTAGGACATCAGACCTTTCTGCCAGATACGTCTGAAGAGAAATGCTTGGTTCACCTTGGCAAGCATGAGTTCTGTGTCAGAAGGTATTTTATGAAAAGCCTGAGCTAGGTCCATTCACACATGAATGACTACAAGATGCTGTTTCAAGTACAGTTAATGTCAGGGCTCTTCTGAGCCATACTTTTTAAATTATTAATTGGAAATTCTGCATGCCGAAATCATGAAATAATAAAATTAAATTAGTCAGTCTGACATAAGCGCTCCGCAGGAAATCTCGTTCCATATGTGAGAGGACAACCCCGCAGTTCTCGGTGTTTGTGGAGTTACCAGTTACTTGCTTTCTCCCCTCCCTTTTCAAACTGTTTGTTAGGCAAGTTTAATTTTGGAAGTAAATTTGGGAAAGACAGTAGTTATTCTAAACACAACATTAAGACCAATTTCAGGTACTGTTCAGTCTGCAAGTGCTCAGCTCACGAGAGGGCTGCACAAGAGCACAGGGTACAAAGCTGCTGCCTCAGATGCTTTCATCTGCTGCAATGACTCCCATCAAATTGAAGTACGCTACAAAATCAGTCTTTCTAAAACGGTTAGGCAGCCCTCCATGTAAATGAGAGCTTTTAAGAGCTGCAATTAACACACCAACTAAGTAACAATTTAACTTGCACATTTTATAAAGCCAGAATAAACATGGTCCTTAGTCCAAGATAAATAGCTGTGCTCTTGGTCCTGAGGCATGCTGATGCTGTTCTGCCATCTGTACCATGGTTTTTGTGCTCCTGCTAGCTGCATGCCCCACAAGGAGTGAGCTGCACCATGAAACTGTCTGTATTTAATAAAAAAAGTCTACATGGTTTGCAAAAACAGCTTATTTTGCTTGGCGAGGCTTTTTTCCTTGGTAAAAAAAGGTAATCTACAAATTAAATTCATCACCAAAGCAATTTACTTGCCATTTTGTTTATGCCTTGTATAAACTTTTGTTTTGCAGATCCCAGATACCTTAAACACAACTGCTAAAGTCTGAAACCAGATAATGAAACAGAAGCATTTCTGCTGCTGAATTTAAAGTAGTGCCAGCCTTTTTTGCTGAGGCAAGCCTTCATTCAGAGCTGTAAAGTGCTCTACACACATCTCCCAAAAGTTGGAGCTTGTTTCTTTCTATATGGCTTATTAGAGGAAAAGAGGGGCACAAATTGATACATTTTAGACAAATTTTTAGCATTTAAAAATCCATTTTTACAGTACACTTCACTTTGATACGTTTTTTCCAAAGATAATTTGAAGTTTTGATCCTTCAGGGTGAAATCAGTGCAGAGAGGCCCCAGAACACAGGATGGGTTTCACTGAAGCCTTTGAAAAGTGAACCGGCTGCTTTGGCTGCTTCATGTAAAACAAGGAAGGTTACAGAACAATTCCAAGGGAGCCATGCTTTCTTACCATAGTTGGATGAAGTGGAAAGGTAAGGAAAATCTTTTTTTAGAGATGAGGGGAAACTTTATACTGTTGAGCTTTGTTTATACTTTTTTATATGCAGACTTGCTCCATTCTTTACCTTGTATCTGTGTTCTGGAGAACAAATACAAGCTATCCTGTTTGCAGATGGTGGAAAAGGGATTCATGTTGAGAAACGCCGACCCCAAAATTTTCCTCTGAATTACAGCTCTTCAGCATAGAATCTGTCTGCACATACAATCTGCTGTTGCCAGACACGCTGGTTTTCAGTTGGCAGAGCACTGTGCATCCTTGAGACTGCAGCAGTTTAAGCAGGCTTTGGTGCTTTAACAGCAGCTTGCCTTTGACACTTACTACTCTGCAATGTTTGTGCTGCTTGAAGACATTACTAGCAGCTAGTTTCTCTCATGAGGGACCTGGTGAGGGCACAGCTTGAATCCTGCATTCAGTTTTGGGCCCCTCACTCCAAAAAGGACATTGAGCATGTCCAAAGAAGGGCAGTGAAGCTGGTGATGGGCCTAGAGCACAGAGGATTGGCTGAGGGACCTGGGGTTGTTCAGCCTGGAGAAAAGGAGGCTCAGGGAAGACCTTCTTGCTTTCAAGAATTCCCTGAAAGCAGGCTGGAGTGAGGTAAGGGGTTGGCCTCTTCTCCTGAGGAACAAGCAATAGGACAAAAGGAAATGGCCTCAAGTTGTGCCAGGAGAGGTTTAGGTTGGACATGAGGTGAAGTTCCTCCCCTGAAAGGGTTGTCAAGGCCTGGCCCAGGCTGCCCAGGGCAGTGGCAGAGTCCCCATCCCTGGAGGAGTTTCAAAGCTGTGGAGACATGGTGCTGAGGGACATGGCTTAGTGTAACCATTAGACTTGATGATCTTAAAGGTCTCTTCCAACCAAAACATTCTATGAGTTGCATCTCTGATAAGAATACAAAGCAGCACTAGATTAAGAGCAGGTGAAAATGGATTCATCAACTTAAGCAACTTAGAGCAGGTTCCTTTTTGGTGCAAAATTCTTGCATTTCTGCCTGCAGTATTCTTGACAGATTGTAAGGCATACTTAGATGCCTAAAAATATTTGCAACATACCTATTTGCACTTTTGAGAGGTTATTTAAAATGAAACTATATTTCTAGCCACTCTAAAATTTAGCCTGTTATGGCAATCTCTTAACTCTTGCGCTGTGCACATAAACGCTATGTATGTAACAACTAATACTTTTTTTAAGAAATAGAAGTTTTGAGGAACCTTCTCTTACCTGTACTTGGATCTTTCACTACAATGTCTGAAATCTCGAAGAGTTTGAGAGGCAAGGGCATCTTTCGGTTGGCAGCAATGGTTTTCAGTAGCCCAGGAAGGAGGGTTGTACGTGCCACCTGCAGGACAAGCAGTGATGCTGCAAGTGAAATACCTTCCAAAAGGTTTTTTTTTTGCTCATTTGTTACGAAAGTAGCCAGGTGCATTTATCTTTTATGTTTAAGTATCACTGCTTTTGAATTACTAACTTGAAAATGACCATTCTCTGCATATTCTTTATAAAAGAGCACAGATGTGAACAGGAACCATTTCACAGATGCTTTAGGTATATAATCTGTGACAATGTTGCTCTCCGAGTTTGCACTGAAGTTGCTCACCTGAAATTCTGCAGTTTTGGGGTTTGCTATGCGCACTGCTTTTGTTGCAGAGAGATCCATGCCGAGCTTATCTGCAACATCTTCTTGAGAACACTGAGAAGAGACAAAAAACAACCAGGGCCAAGTAGTTAAAATAGACAGTAAACCAGTGATGAAATTTGATATCAAGAATGAACGATGCAATTGTAGCACTTGTTCTGAGGCCCTGTAATAGATGTTTTTGGGTGCAACACTCACTCATAATGAAAATTAAGCCCCAGTCTTAGGATGAAGTAGGCAAACTGGTTTCTCTAGAATGTTAATTACTAACCAAAATAAAGGTAGCTGGAAAAAAAAAGGCAAGTGTTTATTTAGGCTTCTGTCATGGATTGCTGTCATCTGTTTTAAGAACACAGGCTCATGCTCTTCCCAGACTTGCAGTGGGTGAAGTGTTTTATTCTGAAAATAGCACTTGTAAAGGGGCTGGTACCCCAACTTTCTCACAAAGAAAACAACCCCTCGGGGTTTGCATTTAAAGTGAAGTACTGCCTATGAAAAACAGGTTAGATGTCCAAGCTTCCAATTTTCACAGCTGCATAGGATTCTCATAGTTCATTGTTTTCATTTTTTGAGTTGTAGTATTTTTAAAGCCCTTATTCTCCAGGTGTATTTTTCAGCCAGTTTGTAAAGCAATACACATACACTTTACCAGGCTCAGATGATGTCTGTGCACATACAGCAACAGATGCTGCCGATAAGATCCACACTAGAGTTCCAGAATTTATGGCTTTATTGATGTAGTAAAGAAACCAATAGCAGCCTAGGCATGTAATTGAGGATTTGCTTGTATGCAGCAGTCTCTTTGCACTGGCAGTGCTCTGAAAAGTTGTGTTGATAGACCAAATGTGAGGAAAATGAGCAGATGATATCATCTGAAAAAGCAGATTATTGAAGAAGAATAAAAAAAACTTACATGAATGCTGACCTTAGGAGGAGAAAACTGTGTTAACAGTTTTCAGATGTCTATCTAAACTCCAGTATGTTCCTGCAATTTAACCAAATGCATTTTGGTTAAATTGGAGCTTCCCCCAGGAAGCAATGTTAGAGCATATGAGTAGAATTTGGGGCTCAAACCAAGGAACAGATTGTACACACAAATACATCAGCAGCATTTGGTCCTGTAACATAAGATGATAGACTGTGTGCCCTGGGAGAACTCTGATGTTGCAGTTCATAAAGGTCCTCAGTTGTAGTGATGTAATATATTCAATGTTTTCAAGCATATTCCCTATTCAGTGCTGAAAATGAAGTATTTTGAAAGCCCTTATTTTCAAGGTGGTGTTCTATGAAGAAAAAAAAACCACCTGTGGTGAAAATTAGAGGAATTTGTGTCCCCTTAGGGTACATTATGATTATTTTTTTTACAGATATTCTTTAAGTCTTTGACTACATATCAGCTTGGTATCTAGTGCAAGGAACTATGGACTAAAAAAGACAAATAGAAGCAGGGTAATCTCTAAACTGTGGAAATAGCCACCAGAAAGTACTAAATATATTTGTTTTCTGGATTATCAAACTATGATGAATTTCACATTTGATGATCAAAGTCTGGAGAGAGACTTGCTGTCTTGCAATCTCATCCTATCAAGTTAAACTAAACTCAGGACTTCAGCAGCTATTTTTGCCTCTACTTAGAACTACATGCCATGTGAATAGTGACTTATTCAATGTCCCTGACCTACAAACTCACAAAATATTATACTATAATTCCAAGGCACCAGCAAACAATCACCTCCCAAAACAGTAATGGATAATACTGGGACATTCATACAACACTGTCCTCAGACCATCCTCTGCAGTTTTGGCTGCATCTTTGTTCCAACACACAACAAAGTAAAATAGGAAATAAATGTAATATACCAGAGCAAAAGTGAGGGCTTCGGTGAATCCAGCAGCTGCCAAGTCCAGCCTCAGAAGTTCTGTGAGCTTATTGAGGGGGAGCTAAAACAAAACAAAAAGTTTTCAGCTTCCATCTAAACCTGCTTTTTTCTATTCTTTCCTGAGTGATTCTGCCTGTTACATTACAGTGAATTCACTGGGGAGGTACTAGGCTTGTGTGCTTAAAATTTTCGAAAGCGTCAAGCCAGCTGCCTTTAGGCTCGCCTCAGGAAATGAATCTCCCAATTAGAGATTTAATACAGGCTCCCTACTTAAACCCTGCCTTTTTTCAAGTACCAGCAACCACTGGTCTTGGACTTGGTCAAATCAGTGGGGCATCTGTTTTGTATCCTTTCCATGGTAAATACTTCTCAAGGCAAAGCATGTCAAAATATTTAATTCCTAGGTTCTGTTTTCCCCAAAGCCCTTCTGGCATGCACTAGTCATTTAGTGACAACAGAGCCTTCATTTGAAGGGGCAATCTTACTTGATTAGCTATGGTGTACGTTTTCGGAATAGTCATCTGAATGTTGTTATAACCGTAAGCTATTGCTGCATCTTCTACGATATCACATGCATGGATAACGTCTGCTCTGGTAGGAGGGATTTCAATCTCTAGATTGTTCCCATTCCCTATGACGTGTGACTTCAAACACATCCTAGTCAGCAGCTTCGCAAGGCTCGATGGAGTTTCACTGAAACAAAATAAGAGAGTATTTTGAGAGAGAGTAATAATAATGAGAGAGTAGTAATTTATGGATCTTGCATTATATCGACTGGCTTTTGAAAGTAATCCCTCTTTCTGCTGCACTGCCTTCTATCCTGGAGAATCTCCAAGTGCTTTACAGACTGTACATGGACTCAGTATTCCACCAGAATCAACTCAATTCTGTCCATTTTCTGTGCTTTGTAACGGTTCTGTGAGGCCATAAGGAATCATCCACTTTCCTTGAAAACAGCGGAAGAAATCTTACAGAGCTGATCTAGTTACACAAGAGAACACCTTAAGTTTTGATAAATTAAAAAAATAAAATCACATAGTATAAACATTTTTAAAACAGTGCAACAATCAATGTTTTCTAGTACCTTTTTCACAATTAATGAAAACTATTTTCATTTGCAGTAACATACCTGATTCCTATTTTCTTGTTAATGAGTTCAGGTCTCACCTTCTCTTTTCGGTAAGCCAGTTCCTAAAGAGAAAGACAAAGCTTTTGAGCATACTCAGTGCCTTCCATTGCTACCTAAAAGGATTCTATTTTGACATCTTAATCTAGTTTCTCCTAATTACTATACTAAAATAATATCCACAGAAGACAAGTGTAGAATATTAGGCTAAACTTAGTATTTTAAGACAACAGGATTCTTGAAAACATTATAGTACATGATGCAAAAGCTGTTCTTGCCTAAGCTAGAAGGCTGGGGGCACTGTGTTATTGAAACTTCTTATAATTTCTGATATACACAAGTAACAGAGTTGTTGGAAGTTCCTAATTACTAGTTCATCCTAAGTCAAAGCCCTAAAGCAGTGAGTGGTCATGCATGAGATCTCATGGTCTAGTACAGATTAAATGACTTTTAATAGGAAATGGAAAGAAAACTTTCTAGTTCCGTATTGGCATAGAAATATCTACTGATGTTCTATATAGGAAGTTTGCAGTGTATTTAAGAAAGTTATTTTGTATGTATCTATGTAGGTGTTTTTAAATGTCTAGATACACAAACCCTTAAAACTTTTTAGCATTTAAACTTTAGGGATTTTTTTTCTCTATTGTATTCAGGGAAGCTACTTTGCTTACTGCAGAGATTTCTATGTTGTTGGCTCTCTTCAGGGTTCCAGGACTTTCCTCTGTAGATTAAAGCTGATGTTGCTAAGTGAAAAAGCTAAGATACCACTAGAAAACCTCTCAGTAAAAACAAGTTTCTTTCCCTATAAACAGTTTGTACTTGCCAGATAGATTTGATTTTATGAACTCAGCTAGATCTCCAGTTACTTTCAAGAAACAGGAGGAATTGCTCTCTTTATACTCATTAATAAAATAAGAAAGCAAGACTCCATTACTGCAAAGAGGTCTGAATGCAGACAGACCTGCACTTGAAGTCCACATCCTGCCTTACAGACCTTTATATTGGAGTCTATAAAGTGAAGGACTGAAAAATGCAGTTACAAGGTTATTTTAACTGAAGGGCATTAAGGCTTCCAGATCTGATAAGTAAGTTACGCTGAGGCTGATTTCAGTTGTCCACAGGCTTAAGGCTGAAGGACTTCTTCCTGCATTCATTCCTCCTGATTTAAAATATGGAGGTTTTAAAGCCTTTCGACACAGATTATAACCTTTGATTGCGGTCTTTACTTGTTCCTGAAAATGTTTGTATCCCGTGAACTCTAAAGCACAATAGTGGTTACTGCTTGTAACTTTAAACTGTACCCTTCTTTTTGGAGTATCAGGCTATGTCAGCAAGACTGTATTATTAGTTCTATCATAGAGCTAATAATTAGTGGAGCTTCAGAATGGGTTGCCTAGATAAAAGGAGGCTGGAGCTGGAGTTATTTTTTTGTAGGGCTAGAGAAAGTCCTGATTCATTAATATACAGAACCAGTATATCCCAGCACTGCAGAAAAAGTATCACCCTTACCAGGCTTTGTGGAAATAAAATTCTTTCCCCGAGATAGCATATCACTGTGCTTACCGGGTAGATGTGGGTCTTCCCATTAGGATAAACTACTTCTGCTGCTTCAACACTGAGAGGGACAGAAAAAACAAGGGTAAAAATGTTTTGAACACACAGCCCAAATGTAATGTCTCTCTGACTGGAAACTTATACTCACCTGAATGGCTTCTCACAATATTCACTAAACATCGTGACTATAATATCAAGAACAATTTTTGCCTACAAAATAAAGATAATAATCACATTGAAATCTGTCATCTACTTGTGTTGAATAGACAAAATATCTTAAAGGGGTAAAAAAAAAAATCTCATCTTACACTCTTCATTCTATTCTATTTAATAACTTAACCCAGTATCTTAGCAGTCTTGAAATCTTTGGTTTCCAAGGTTCTGAAGCATTTGTGTATCTTTGCTAAAGGGTCTTTATTACCAGTTCAACCCGGGTCTTCCCAGCCTTCAGTGTAATTCGTGATTTCATTGAAGTTCAAGTGAGAATGTAGAGACTGAGGGACTGTGCATTTAGTAATATATTATAAAATAACATCACCTGAAAAATCTCTTGGTTTACAGTAAATATTTTAGGAGATTAGCATAACAGAATATGGCCATGAGACTCAGATCAATTTATCCATCTACAAGGGTTGGGTTTTTTGATGCCTCATGGTATAATTTCCTTCATGGAAACAGAACAGCATTGTTTTTATTTTTACTGTCAAGGGAAGCAGGTATTTAGTGGTTTGCTTAGAAGCCACTGCCCAGTGTGCAAATTTATTTGGGCTGTTAACGTATCATTGTGTCGTAGGATAAGTTAAAAAGTGTTTTTGCTCTTAAGCATCAAAATACAGACTTTAGGGAAACTATCAATGGATGCACAACCTATATTCAAAAGCAGGCAATTAAAACTGCTGGGCATTCATGCTCCAATTTGAGTTATGGAATTTGCATATGGAAAGACTTCATTTGACAATTATTTGCACAGCACCCCTGCTCAGAAAAGATAAGTAAGAAGAAAAGTGTTTTCCTTCCCTCAGCCCAAATTTTAAGTAGGAGACAAAATAATTATTTCCAGAGAGTATTCTGGCAAATTAGGCACGTCTTAGTGAATTTTACTCTTTTTGAAGCCTTTCAGATTTAGAAAAAGTGTACAACAACAAGAAGCTCCTAATTTACTTAAATGACTTTCTCACACATTACTTCTCCTTGTCTTAGTGTCACTGTAAAGACAAGGTAAACACCAAATCCAATAAAAATACAACACTGCCTACAGAGCAAGCCTAAAGCTGTTGAGGGAATTCCACATAGTCCTACAACTTATCCCACCCTTTTGAAATGGGAGGTTGGTTCCATAAAGTAAATGCCTGGCTATTGTGGGCCTCTGTATTGGAGCCCTATCACCTAAAGGGAAAACAATGATATTACAGCACATCAAAAGCAGGAGAGATTAATTTACCTTTGTAAGATCTGTGCCTGTACATTCAATGAACACATTTCTGGTGTTTACACTTATTTTTGTGTGATCACCTAAAACATGGAAAGAAAAACACATTAAGAAATATTATTCCTTTTCTTCTAATGACATGGATGCTGACTGCATTTGTGATTCAGAAGGATCACTGTCATCTTCAGCTTAAAAGCCACCATCTACTGCACCAACATTCACAACTCTTACCAGAACAGCAAGTCTTTTATTTTTAAATTTATGAAGCAAAAAAAGACCAGACTCACTGCCTGGGTTATGCTTTACGGTTGAAAGGCACACAAATCTACAGGTGTCTCAGTATCCAGTTGAAGCAGCAAACTAGCAGAATAGCGGCCATCTCCTGGTGGCAAAGTGGTTCTGCACTTTCAAAGCATCTCATCTTTCCTGGCTTCAGGAACACATTTGTTTTGTGTGACATGCATAAGAAAGCAGCCTTGGACAGGAATGTATGAAATGGTTTTTAAAAAGTCATTTAGAATGATGAATATCCATAGCTACTGCTGTGAGTAACCAAGATCTCTTGATGCTGCCTGCTGATACACTGAGACCTTTAAAGGTCTAGTCCATCTAGTCCACCCCCCCTGCAGTAAGCAGGGACATCTGCAACTACAGCAGGTTGTTCAGAGCCCTGTCCAACTTCACCTGAAATGTAAGGTCTCCCCAGAGCCTTCTCTTCTCCAGGCTGAACAAGCCCAACTCTCTCAGCCTGGCCTCCCAGCAGAGGGCTTTCAGCCCCTAGATCTTTTTTTTTTTTTTTTTTTTGGCCTCCTCTGGACCTGCTGCAACAACATTTCTCTCAATTTGCAGGTTTAGGTAAGAAGGGAAAGGATGGGAGAAGAAATACCTATGTTCTTGAGTGAGAACGCCGGGGCAAGGACACTGCTCTTCTCATGAGGAGCTGCACAGAGGTTGGACAGATGTGCATGAATAGGTGAGACTCGAGATTTGCATTTCTACCTCTGTGTCAAACGTGCAGAAACACATCCTACACAGGGACCAAGCTCCTGGAGAGCCAGGAGCAACTGCTCAGAGGCATGGGAAAGCCCCAGACATAGCACGCAGGAGACATCATTGAACCCAGCAGGACGCTTCGTAAATCAGCGTTACCTTTTCCTCCCTCACATAAGAAAGAGCAGAAAAATTTGCCAGGTGCGATGCTTGTCCTCTTGCTACAATACCACAGGAGGTAGGAAACCCTACTAATTTTTCTCCTGGTTTAAAAAGGATCCTGGCAAAAGGATTTATTCAAGTCTTGTTGGAAAAAGGAGCCCCATTCTTCCCTCACCCTGGGGTACAGACACGCAGCATGGCCAGCTGCCCATGTGGACAAGCTCAAAGATGGGGAGGAATGTGATTTTTACCCTGATGGCTTTCCTCCCAGGAATCTTAGCTGCTATTTGTAACAGCAGCAGATACCGCATCCTCAGACAAAATCCGCTTTTCAAGCGATGATGTCCCTTTTTATAATAAATGCTGCCAACTCCCAGCAGTGATAGCTCACAAACAATCAGCGAGAGGACAATGGGAATGCTCTCAGAGACACTGTGCAGAATGGATCATCCACTGTACAGCAACAAATCAAATTTAGGGAGAAAGAATTTGAAAACAAATTACCAGTGAGATATTTCAAGCTGACAGCAATTTGGAGCAACTTAGGTCTGTCTGGTAAGAATGGTATTCCTTTTATTTCCCTGTCAATAGCAGCTACCTTTTAAGACTGGGTTCTTGTTGATAATTCTCTTGTCTGGGAAAGAAACCCCTGAGTACACTTAAGTTGATAACCTCTCTTTGATCACATTTCGGTAGCAATGCTTTTCACTCTGACGGCAGGATTTCTCCCTTTGGATGAGGCTTCAATGCCTAAAAAAGCCATGTGGTTGAGGGGCTTCCAGGCCTTCTGGTGCAGTGCAGGCAGCACAGCCCCGGGTTTGGACTTGGGGCTGGGAACGGCAGGAATACGAGCTTGAGGTGGGAGCTGCAGGGATACGGACACCAACCTGCTCTGCCTCAGTTTCCCTGCTACAGCAGCACAACAACTACTTGTATCTATTTTTTCTTTCATGGGAGAGGGATAGCTCTGCTAGTAATACCCTCCCCTCAGAAATGCTGAAGGGTGGAGGGTGCTCCTCCACGCCAGCCTGCAGCGTGAGAGGTGAGGACATCACCTCTCCGCGTGCCTAGAGGAGCAATGTGCAGCTTGCTTCCTAGAGGAGGACTCAGGGAAGGGCCTCTCAGATATGGTGCAACCACAACCTCAACGTAGTCTCGCAGCCCTGTCCTCCTGCTGGGTTGATGTAGCAGGTGGAGCTCAAGTGCGGTGTGGCTTCAAGAGATGCTTGGGTGGAGGTGGAAACTGGGAAGGATCCTGCTCTGTGCACATGAGACTGTGCATTTCTCCAGAATCCATCTCGTGCGTCTCTCCAGCATCCCGCTGAGGTGGCACTGAGGACTCATCTCCCGCTGAACGCGGCGCTAGATGCGTTAATTATGGAGGCAGGTCATTAACGTCTGTCAATAAGCAGGGAAGAATGTGTTGGGGGTAGGAGGGAATGCAGCAGTGCTGACATGCCCCGAGCAGGAGAGACATAAAAAGAGCAGGCTAGTCTGTAATTTGCCTGCAGTTTCTCCTCGGGAAGCAATCAAAGTTTACAACTAGTCGTGGCCGTGCCCGTGTGTCTCTTCCAGAAAGTGGCAGATTAAAAATAGGCAGGAATTGCAGTGAGGAAAAGGGAATTTTGGCATTCCTTTGAAAATTCTTTGTGGCCAAGTGCTCCCAGCCTATTTTGGCCCTGGACTACGTAAGAGGGATGCCAACTGTAGCCAACAGGCGATTGTCGCCCTGGGCTTAGGGCAAGCCAGCCCTGATCAGCGACAGAAGCCGCTCTCTGCTGATGGAAGTCAGCCGAGTGGGGCGATTCCACTAGTTTAATCTTTTGAAATAGGAACGAAGGGATTTGTGACGGTTTAGCAAAGCCTCAGCTCCCCTTGGGGCTCACCGCAGCCTTGGGCAAGAGGCCTGTTTCCCTGCTGTTTTCTCAATCTCTGCTTGGTGCTTGGGGACAGCTTTCATTTTGCTGAAGCCTGAGGTGACACGGCTGAGCTTCCAGGGAGCTGAGTTTGGTGCTCTGGGTGTACAGTCAGGTGCAGGCAGCCTGGGATTTGTTCCCTCCACCGGCTTCTGCTTTGTGTCTAACATTTGGGAACAACTTGCTCATCAGGAGGGAGGAAAGCCTTGATCCAACTACGGTTTAAATCCGTAGCTCACATTGTGGTCCTTTAAACACCCGAAGTTAAAATCGCCCAGTACTTGTTCTGCACTGCATACCTCTGGATAAAGAAAGCAACCTTCGATGCCTATTTATTCAAGTGCTGCCTTGGAAACTAAAATCTTATTGTCTGTTCTCCATGGATAAGAAACACTCAGTGATGTAACAGAGGCTCCATGTAAAATCATGGATTTTTTTTTTTTTTTTTCCCCTCCCTGGTGCCCTTGGCTAAGTTTTCCCT
This sequence comes from Coracias cyanogaster, assembly GCA_033124195.1. Taxonomy (NCBI): domain Eukaryota; kingdom Metazoa; phylum Chordata; class Aves; order Coraciiformes; family Coraciidae; genus Coracias; species Coracias cyanogaster. The sequence continues at coordinate 16,131 of JAVSBS010021190.1, forward strand.
CCCTGCATGGTCCCACCTCTCTCTGGTAATCACATTTCAACCCTGCTGTACCCCCTTAGTCTTTGCAGCATTTTAGGGTCTTTCCAGATGGCAAGTGCCATAGAAATGTAAAAGCGTATTAATTAAAGGCTGGAATAGATGCAGTATGTGGAGGGCAGTGACTCATGCCATAGGATTCTCAGGCTTCTGCTCAGCATTGCCTCGGGGCGCTTTTTTGAATGCTCCCTTCTCCGGGGCTAGGACAGTTTATTACACCAAGGCTTTGTGAACCGGAGGTGAATGCAAACTACTCTGGTTATTGACTGTTCCCCACCTGGCGGAGCAGCAACCAGTGAACCCAGCTCATGATGCGCCTTTTGGGACTGCATAATTTCTCCTCATTATGGTTTCTGCCTGTTTTGCTCAGGATGCCTGTGCTGGAGCGGGGAGGGGGGAATGCTGCTTGGTGCCAGCAGCCCCGGTGCTGGTGGTCGTGCTGGCCATCCATAGATTGCTCCTGGGTTCCTCTTCCCAGAGGCCCCAGAAGCACTCGGTGGCAGAGGAAAAGACAGCAGCTTTTAGTTAGAATCTAGCAGCTTCCTGAGTATGACCCAGGACATGTTTCATAGAATCATAGAATGGTTTAGGCTGGAAGATCATCTAGTTCCAATCCCCTGCAGGGACACCTCCCACTAGAGCAGGTTGCTCCAAGCCCCGTCCAACCCGGCCTTGAACACCTCCAGTGGTGGAGCATCCACAGCTTCCCAGGGTAACCTGTGCCAGTGTTTCACCACCCTCACAGTGAAGAACTTCTTCCTAATTTCTAATCTAAATTTAGCCTCTTCCAGTTTGAAGCCATTACCCCTTGTACTATCACTACAAGCCGTTGTAAAAAGTTCCTTCCCAGCTTTCTTGTAGGCCCCCTTTAAGTACTGAAAGGCTGCACTAAGGTCTCCCTGGAGCCTTCTCCAGGCAGAACAAGCCCAGCTCTCTCAGCCTGACCTCCCAGCAGAGGGGTTCCAGCCCTCATATTTCTAGTAGACAGTTTCCCTTGCAGAGGGTGAGCGGTGATGGTGAACACAGGAGCCCTGGAGCAGTGAGTCCCTGAATGGCACAGCATGTGCCAACCTCAGGGGTGTTGACCGGGGCAGCAAGGGCTGATCCTCTGGCAGCCAGCAGTGCCAGGAGTCCCAGCGTAGATGCAGGTGTGCTGGTAAATCCATTCTCCTCCTGATTGAGGTTAGTCTCATGGAGGTGGTTGTTTTAGCCACTCTCCCATGTACGGCTTGGGTGGTGCAGTTGCAGTCCCACCAAAAGCACTGCCTCCATGGTTTCCACTCTGCTCTTGAAAGCCTGAGGCATGCATGGCCCCGGGACATTGGGATTTGCTTCCTGGCTGTGCAGATGTTGATTCCTAACTAGATCTTGGGGAGTGGTCTTATTTATGTACCTGAGCCCCAAAGGGGAGTGGTGGTGCCTCCCAGCTCCATGGAAACACTGAGACAACACTAGGAAGCCCCCTAGACTTGATGCCATAGCATCCATGAGGTGACATTTGTGCCAGACTCTCACTTTTGTCACTTTGCTGGCTCCATCACAGCCTCCAGGCGCCAGCGGAAGCTGCTTTTTGGGGTAAATGCCCCAGTGAAGCTCACCCAGCTGTGAGGTCTCTCCCCTGCTCCCAGCCCCCTCGCTGACACCTCTGCAGAGACAGCTACAGAGGTGACAGGGCTGCACAGTGTATCTGCTCCTCTGCAGTCAGAGCAGCTGGTGGCACAGCACGGCTGCCCTGGGGCTGTCCTCGCTGCACAGCCTGACATCAGCTTGCAGAGAGCCTCAACCCTCTGGTATTTGGACCCTGAGATTCTCTTTTATGGTGTTTTTAGTTTTTCCTCTTTCTACTGGTTGACTGCTGCCCATTCAGCCCCTCATGCAGTGACTTCCACTCATCTTTTCCGCTTTTCCTCATTCCTTCTATGTCCTTCCTTCTCTCATTCCCTCTGAACTCCCCCAGGACCATCTCCTGCCCCAGCAGCCCTGCCTTTGCACCCCTCGCCTCTCTCAACGCTCGCTTCTCACAAGTAACACAACTGACCCGCTCTTTTTGAAAGACACAGAGACCAAAGGGGGCGTGAATGGACACACGGGGCAACCACTTTGTTTCAGCAGTGTTGTGGCCAAAATAGAAGATCCAGTTCCAGCTGAAGCGTGTAATTTAGCCCCTGTATGCGCTGGGACTAGCAGACAGCGTAGCTACACCAGGTGCTGCCTAAACAAGGCCCTTCCTTGCTTGGCGCAAGAACACGCCCCAGGATTTAGCAGCAAAAGGGCAGCTTTCCTGCTGCGACTACGCCCGGGCGGGTGTCTCCAGGTGGCACTAGTCGGGGTTGCCCTTGTGCACACATCTGACTAACGCGGGCGCGCTGCCGGGAGCGCGCAATCGCCAGCCACGTCCCGCTCTTACGTGCTACGCCTCGGGTTGCCCTCGCAGAGGCGAGCCTGAAAGCGTTGGTTTGTTTTCCCCACCTAACAACCTACCTGCAGTAGCGCTGCGGCGGCCTCCCCTCGCCTGTCCTCTCCCCTGGCTGAGGTTTGGCTTCTCACCTAGCGAAAAGGGGTGAGAGGAACATTAAAAAAAAAAAAGAAAAAACGGGAAAATGGGATTACAAAACTACACACGCTGCTAAGAGGAAGATTTGGGGTCAAGCACAAAACTTTAGCTCATTTCCGAGAACGGATTAGATTTCAGGCCGCCGGCACGGCCTGATGCTGCCTTAATTTACTGGATGGGAAGTGTTAGCTATTGTCCCTGGGTGCCTGTCTAAACAACACCTTGTATTTTAGTCTCGTTGACAGATCCTGCCACTGTGTTTCAGAGAGAGCTGTTAATTAAGGGACAAAGTCCAATCTCAACCTAGCTGGCTCTATTTTTACATAATTTTATTTTTTGTTTGCTGAGCCTTTTAACTCACTCCATGAACCAACAGAGCTGCCAGCTGATCTACTTTCTGCTTTGCTTTTCAGCGGCGCAGTGCAGAACGCGTGATCCTCCACAACTCCAGGCCTTCTACCTTTGAGCTTGTAGTTTTAAAAGGGAATTCTTTTTTTTTTTAAACCTGACATTTTGTCCTGAAAGGATGCGAGATGTGCAGAACCGCCAAATGTGGAAGCCACCACAGGAGGCCAAGACACGATATTAAAAGGAGTAATGAAAGAAAGCAAGCTATTGAAGTGTAAACTCAATTTTACTGAGAGTACGCTACAGATCAGAAATGAGTAGTTTGAATCCCTGGTGCAACTGACACCAAAATATTAATGGCTTGGTACAAGCAGGAAATGCAAAGAGCTTAAAAAAATAAAAATCTGTTTTCTCTGTGTTTCCAGAGGAGAGGCTGTTTGTTAAGGCACCGAAGGCCCTCTATTATTTTCATAATGTGTATCTCAGCCAGTAGCATAATTACAGATCTCACTTTCAATTAACTTCACTTACTGACAAGGCTGGACTCTTGATTCCCATTTTCTTCCAGGATTGTAAAACAACAGCACTCCATTTATTTCCTTCTCTTGGATCCCTTTCTTGGATTAAACCTGCAGGAAGGAAAAATGCAATCTAAATCGCTGCAGGACACTGTCTTGTCTTCCCGCAAGAAAGGCTCATAGGAGTACGGCAAAAATCGGCAAGGTGGCCCTGCTAATGCCGTTGAACCTGGAGTGGAGGAAAGCCACAGCCCCGAACCACGGCGTGCCAACGCCAGCCTGCGGGATGGCACCCTCGGGAATCCCCGTGAGCTGCCCGACTCCCTCGGCTACTTTATGTACCTTGAACGAACCCACCTCTCTGTGAGTCTGCCCAGCCTCACTCTATTCTACTTAATATCAAACGATGGAGCGAGTAGATTCAGGTATCTCAGAAGTGCTGGCAAATGATTCATGAAATGCATTAAATTTATTCAATTGTTCTTACAATCCAGTACAAGTGTAAGTTCAATAGAGACATTTGTATTAAAAACCATCTCAAAACACCATGAAAAATCCCAGAGTAATTTGTCGTAGAATAAAAACGGTCACTCTCACACAAGAGGCTCGCTGAGACTGTTCAAAGAAACCTTTGAAACAAATTACCGCTTAAAGATAACTCTCCCCATCTGCAAGCCTACTGCTCTGGATTGAGGTTGGGTTCCTCAAACCTCTCGCTCTTCTGGGAGGGGTTCTGCTGGTGCTTCTGGGATTTCTTCTCCCCTGCATTCTTGTCGTTAAAGATATTGGCAGGAAAACAAGGCTTTTCCTGAAAGGAACGGCTCTCAAGAAGGTTAATAGACTTTAGCTTCTCAAAACAAAGCACCGATTCACAGACCCCAAGAGCTATAAGTTTTTTGTCCAGCTCTTTCAAAACCCTGTATCATAGAATGGTTTGGGTTGGAGGAGACCCTTCAAGGTCATCTAGTCCAACCCCCTTGCACTGAGCAGGGACATCTGCAACTCGAGCAGGTTGCTCAGAGCCCCGGCCAACCTC
>JAVSBS010021191.1:12746-24500 GCA_033124195.1 Coracias cyanogaster
TTGAATGCTGGGAAAGTGGAAGGTATTAAAATACCACTTCACTGGGAGCTGGGGGACAGAGGCTGGAAAAAAAAACCAAACCATAGCTGGGCTCAAGTTGACATGTAGCCTGAACCAATTGATTCTGTCTCCTTGTAAATCCCATTCAGTAGTCATTTTTTGCTCAAGTCAGACACTTAACTCTCTCTATGTGCACAGAGAGAATAACAATGACAGTTATAATGCATTAATCTTATGAACATTAAGGAAATGCTTGTCCTTATAGTAAACCTTTTCCATTTACCTCTGCTCTTCCTTCTTTCCCTCCTCTGTATGGTTTTACTGTCTTTTACCTGTCTTGGTTGTTCAGTGTTTATAGGAGCCTTAAAACCAAGTTTGATTCTAATTGCATGTAGAATGTCATGAATTTGAAATGCTAGTCTGTCTTCTGATTTAAAGGCAATCTAAATAAATGTGGAGATGACAAGACACCAAGAATAGCTGACCTATAAAGAAGAATGATTTGGTGAATGACTCATAGTGCATGTAGTACTTTCTCATTCAAAACACGTTTTACTGATCAGGAAACGTCTAAGTTGGTGTTCAGTCTGAGCCTTTCAGCCTTACACAGGTCTCTGCTCTAGGTAGCATCTTTGTGTGTTCAAATATTCATTCCAAGCCAAGAAAAGTGTCTAAATCTGTAGATTTACAGACTGAAGACTGACAGCTGTGGCAGGAAATATATAGATAAGCTTATCACAGTGATGTAATCTTTGGAAAATCTGTTTTAAGTTACTCAGTATGGCACCTGTCACTGTCGCTATTGAAGCACTTTCCCACCTTTGTAGCTTCAGACTAGAAATGCTGATCTGTTGTGTTGTGAATACAGAAGCTAAAACAGTTTAGTTGATAAGTATGGGTGGGTTATACTTGTGTTTTCATTAACATATGTTGACAAAACTTATTTCTACAGTAATTGCTAAGTAGCTTTCTTATTTGCTAGATGCCTTTTGCAGTATAACTCGAGTATGTCTCTTCTAGTGTTTGTACTTTTGAGGGGGGTTGTGTTCATTACAGACCCTGTGTAAACCTCGTGGTTCACTCAATGATTTATCTTTTCTTTATTACTATTTTTGTTAATTTCCCTTTTTCCCTCAGCCAGAAATAGTTTCATATGTGTTGGGTGTCTCTCAAGCCACTTTATTAACATATCAGTTGTATAGTGCATGCTGGACTAAAAAGTTTGTAGAAGAAACAAATAATCAGACTCCTGAACACAAAAGACTACATCTGGCTTGCATTCCCAGCTTCTGATACTCTGTGGCTAAGGGAGAGAACAACTGTGGAAGTACGTCTGTGGTTTTTGCACTGTTCTTAGTGTCCTCAGTAGGGATGCCCGTGGGCTGCTTCTTGAGATCATGTTAGGCAAAGTGACAACTCTGATGAAATCCCCACTTGGCTTGCAGTTAGTCTCCAAAAGTGTTCCTGTGCTGTTTGAAGAGCTTGGTTACTAGTAATGCCTAGCATTTAGGTTAGCCCAGTCACCCAGTTTGGACATTGGTTTACTTAAAAATCCTTGGTTAGTTGCATAATTTGGTGTTAAGAGAGCTGACCTTCAAGCTGCAGGTAATGTCACGTTTTAGAGTCTTACTGCAGATTCTGAAAGGAAAAATGGTAGCTCTATATATTGTTTTCAAGATTTTTTTAAAATGTTTTTTAACAGAATAAATCAAATCTTGTTCTTAATTTTTTTTTTTTCCTTCAGAATCTTTGAGCATATGTAGATCTGGAAAGCAGTTGATCTCCACAGTTTGTGTGTGGAAGGGAATGTTTTCTTGGAGGTGCTTCTCAGACTGTATGTTATGGCTTTATTCTCTTGCCTGGTGTTTTTCTCCGTCTCACTTGTCTTGATTTTCTACTGCTGCTGAGCTGATCAGTGGATGCAGACTGAGGTATGCCTTAACTGCAGAGCGAAAGGGCTTGGTTTAATGAGAATCATCTGAAAATCTGGTCTGTGGAACAACTCTTGGGGAAGGAGTAGTAGATTTTTTTTTTTTTTCCCGTAGTTGATGTAGAAAACTGAGAGAAACATAGTATAAAATTTCACCCAACACGGTTGACTTTTTTTAAGTCCTGTAACCTGTCTAAATGTGGATTTATAACTTAACGTTTAATTTCACCCAGTGCTGTGTATGATATTCTACTATGGTATGTAACTGGAATAGCTGAGGCACTCTGTCTCTGTTGGAACACAAACCCCTGTGTGCGTCTTCATATTGGTATTGTTCAGAAGAGTAATGAAGTGGAATAGAAGCCTGTTTACTGTGTAGTTGGACTACCATGTTACTCGTTATAAATGACACTGGTTTTTTTTATCAGTGCTCTGTTCTGATAAAAGTAGTATCGTATCCATGTAACTAATGGAAATGCTGGAATCAGCTTTTGCCATTCAGAACGGAATTGTTTTGCAGTATTGCAGATGAACAGTAATGTTTAAGCAAGCGGCAAGATACTACTGCATTTGTCTTAACTTGGGAACCTGATGCAATTTAATTATGAATCAACTGATGAAATGATCTTGAAGTTCCACTTCCCTCCCCATACAAAGGGAAAACAATTTTGCTATAAAGATTTATTCAGGCTCTCCTAAATGGCTTTATGGCTGAAACCTCTGATAAGGAAAAGCTAGATTCTAAGGGCTGTTCTCATTCTGTTGTAGACTGCCTCCTGAAAGCTGTATTCTTGTAAACTGTATCAAATCTTAGTTCATTCTGTGTTATAGTCTGATTTCAGTATGGAGGTTGTGCCCTGTACTACTTAAATAATATGTTAAAATCATCTTAATATGTTCTTTAGAATCCTTTATTTAGGAGAGTTTTTGTTACTGAACTATGTTCTGTTTAATATAAATCACGGAAATATTTTTGATGCATTGCAGTCTCACAAGCTACAATGATACAGCTGGAACAAGGGGCTGTGATAAGGAAGGGGAACTTGGACAGGCTTACAGTTAAGTCTGGAATCTTGTGAGAAGTGGCTGAGTGGTGAAGTCACATGAGATGGGCTGACCTGGTTTAACTGTGTTGGTACAGAGAAGAGGCAGTTCCACTGTTTTCCTAGAGCTTGCCTTAGTCTTTAGGCTAGCTACCTGTGGAGTGATTAAGCTCAGAGCAGATGACTTGCCTAAGAATAACCTCGCTCTTCTCCGTGGGTTACAGGGCTGCCTAGGATGAGCAGATCCATCAGAGCCAAAGTGATTACAGAGGAAAAGATGGGGAAATTTTATGGTGATTATCAGTACTGAGGAGATGGGATAGCTCGTTCTGCCAGTATTGAGCTGTTAACAGTTGCTAAACAAAATACTTCAAACTGAGTCCTATGGTTCTGAGTGCATCTAGTGCAGTGGCAATTTGGCAAGCAGGAGAGTCACTTCGGTCTTTTTAGGCAGTCTGAACAGGACGGTGCCTGGGAAGTTTGAGGTGTTACATTCCGTTTGTGAACTATGCTGCATAATTAGCATATGTGTTAAATACTAGAGTTTTCATGATTCCCAGGGTCCCTAGGTTGTGTATGTATCCTCTCTGGCATGTCTCGAGCCAGTCTCATTTCTTCATCTCTGCCTGTCAGTTTTCCACAGTAATTTAAAATATGAAACTTGACAGCAAATCACTCTCTATTTCTTCTAGCATTGTCGTTATCTCTAGCACTAATGATGTTAGACTTCTGAGTCAAATGCTCTGTGTCCTCCAGCTTCCTGCCACCATTTACTGAACAAGCATAGCAGATGAAAATTTCCCAGAAGTTTTAAGTAATTTTCTGCTGGAAGTCCATTAATATGGAAGCAACAGTTTTCCAAGAAAAGGGCAGACTCTTTGCATACGATTAGAAGTATCCAATTTGAACATTGGGAAAGCAGTTGGCTGTGATGATCAAGACAATGTGGCTGACCTCATTTCTTACCAGTGTTCCAGATAAAAAGACTAATAATTAGTAAGGTTTCTTGATAGTCTGCTAATCACAAAAAAAGCATATTTTTAAAAGTAAATTAGATCGCATTTTCACTGAGCAGTTGCTGTTTAATCCTATACAGCTATTTTAAGTTGGCATTGATAGCAGAGATCTAATTATTACAGTAATTACAGTGGAATCCTTCTTAATTGACTACTCATGAGACTGACATCAGTTGATTAATAGAAGCGATCTCCTGAGTTTCTCTCTGTTTGGAATATGAAGGGACAGTTTCAGGCTCTACTGTAATAACAAGAAAACAATTTACTGCATAGAATGATTCAGGGCATTGAGAGATCTTGACAGCCTCAGAAAGATCTACAGCCATGCGGTTTGGGTGAATCCTCAGGCAACTTAAATTGATGTGAGAAGGTGTTTATGGCCATATGTACTCGTAGTCATATTGCTTGTGGACCACAGTGAGGGGTAAGAAGTGATCTGGTGTCTTACAGGACCCCTCCCAGGGGAAGAGCAAGGAATGACATGATGCTGCTTTGTTGACCCACCACTTCTGTCCTGTTTTGATCACGTGTACTTGTTGTGACCGAATTTAAACAATTGCTAACACATTGTATGATACTCATGTACTTGAGATCAAGAGGGTAGAAGCTGCATGTATGCTTACCAGTTTAACTGTTGCCTTGCCATTATCAACGGTCAGCTCTGTAAGCTGGTATTCGGGAGTCTACTCCTGCTTTGCTACAGCTTTGCTGTCTTGGAGTCAAGGATCAGTGTAACTCAGGGACTGATCCTGTGCTAGAATACGCGTGTAAGACGTCTATTATCTGCAAGGCAGGATCAGATTACCCTAATCAGTAGGACATCAGGCAGGTTTGGAGCTCTTACAATCGTAGAATAGTTTAGGTGGGAAAAGATTTTGAAGATACATTGAGTCCAACTGTTAACCCAGCACTGCCAAGTCCACCACTAAACCATGCCTCTAAGCACCACATCTACTCATCCTTTAAATAACTCCAGGGATGGTGACTCAGCCACTTCCCTGGGTAACCTGATCCAATGCTTAACAACCCTTTCTGTGAACAATTTTTTCCTAATGTCCATCTGAACCTCCCCTGGTGCAACTTGAGGCCATTTTCTCTTGTTCCGTCACTTGGGAGAGGAGCCTGACCTCCACCTCAATACAGCTTCCTTTCAGGTGGTTATAGAGAGTGATAAGGTCTCCCCTCAGCCTCCTTTTCTCTAGGTGGAATAATCCCAGTTCCCTCAGCTGCTCCTTATCAGACTTGTTCTCTAGACCCTTCACCTGCTTTGTTGCCTTTTGGATATGCTCCAGCACCCCAGTGTCCTTCTTGGAGTGGCCTAAAACTGAACACCAGGAACTGTGTGGCCTCAGCAGTGCCAAGTACAGGGGGACAATCCCCCCCATAGTACTGCTAGTCATGCTATTTCTGATAGATGTCAGGATTCTGTTGGTCTTCTTGGCCAGCTGGGCCCACTGCTAACTCATATTTATCTGGCTGTCAACCAACATCCCCAGGTCTTTTTGACCAAGCAGATTTCCAGCCACTCTTCCCCAAGCCTGTAGTGTTGCAGGGAATAATTGTGACCGAAGTGCAGGACCCAGCACTTGGCCTTGTTGAACCTCATACTGTTGGCCTCAGCCTGTTGATCCAACCTGTCCAGATCCCTCTACAGAACCTTCCTACCCTCAAGCAGATCAACACTCCCATACAACTTGATGTCATCTGCAGACCTACTGAGGGTGCCATCAAGCCCCTTGTCCACATGATTGATAAAGATACTGAAGAGAGCAGGCCCCAAAACTGAGCTCTGGGGAACACCATTTGTGAGCAGCTGCCAGCTGGATTTAACTCCATTCACCACCACTCTCTGGGCCCACCCATCCAGTTGTGTTGGTTTTTTTTATCCAGCAAAGAGTACACCCATCCAAGCCATAAGCAGCCAGTTTTCCCACAGCAGTCTCCTGGAGAATGGTGTCACATGCTTCACTAAAGTCTAGGTAGACAACATCTACAGCCTTTCCCTCATCCACTAAGTGGGTCACCTTGTTACTGTGTTCACCAGCAGTTGTTTGGACGCTGATGCTGTAACAAACTTGCCAGAATGTCTTTGCTGTTCTGCACATAGTAGCATGTAACTGTTACATGCATGTGGGGTAGTATCAGGAAAAGTGTGATAGATCTGTAGTAAGTGCTTCTGTAATAAGTTGTGATACCTATTTAGGAAGAACCGAGCAGTTTTGCTTTCAGTTGTACTAGAGCCACTTGCTGCCCTAAAGATGAGAGAAATACAAAGGAAATCTGGAGTATCTCTGAACAGTTTGCACTTACCTGAGACAGCTGCTGTGTTGTGGTTGTGTGTTGTGTACCTTTGCTTGCAGTATCACTGATGCTTCCCTGTCCCTGGGTCAGCCTTTTCTGTTGCAGTGGCAGATAACTACTCCCTCCCTCCTGCACTGGCTCCCACAGAAACATTTGATGCCTGGAACTGGCTATAGGGAGGGAGGAGGAATAATATGAGGGAGAGCTGGCATTAAAAAACATTATATTAATTTTATTGCATGTAGTTCTTTGAGATCACTCTCTCCATGATCCTCCTTATCTTGGATTATAACTTGTGTCTGATTAGTAAATTGCAGGACAACTAAGCTCTAGTAAGAGGAGAAGGAGAAGGTGAAGACAATGAGCCAGCTTGGTAATTTAATTTCTTTGTGTCCTTTCTGCACAGATTTATTGGATTGAATCTGTGGACAAATTTCCCTTAGAGTAGATTGACAGCCACTCTTCTGAAAGAGGCCACCTTTCCAGATCATGCAGGTTACTGAGATCTTCGTGTGGCTGGGAGGCAGGTGACATATCCCGTAGCTCACTGAGCCAAGGACAGGGGGAGGCTGGGGACTGATGTGCATGCCGCAGGTCATAGAAGTGCTTCAGTAGTCCCTCCCAAGTGTTACGGAATGAGCTAGTCTGAGTGATCTTGGTGTGCAGCAGCATCTCCTGGCAGCTTTACTGTGTTGTCCTTCAGTATCTTTCCACCAGTAAACATTGCTGACCTGAGATAACCTAGGTATAGGAACAGTATTGTCCTGTGCATTTAGCAGCCAAAAACCTTTACCAAGAGTAATGTGTTTGTGTTTAAGTAGAGCCGCAATTTTGTTGGATTCTTCTTGTGTTTAGGGTGCTTTTCTAAAACAGTTTTGTACTACAAGTTGCTAGAAGGTTAAATATATGTTGAAAAGACAGGTTTGTGAGTTTATAGACTCGTGTGTCCTTGATTCTGTCTCAGCTTTGATCTGTTTTATCGTAACTGTTGTGAACCTAATGCTTCTTGACAACTACCTGTTGGAACTGGGATCTTTTTTAGTTCTTGTACCTTAAACATTACAGTGGGATCTGTGAGATGGTAATTTTGGAAAGCACTTCTGTCAGGCAGGGGATGGGTGTGAGAGGATTGTCCCCAGTCATACTGATGTAAATCAGCAGGTCTGCAGAGAGCAGTAGGTGGGCAGTGGTTTGACGTGGTTCCCAGTAATGACAGAATCAATTGTAGTGTCCTTTTCTATAGCTCTCATATCTCAGAGGCAAAGATGTGATTATGATGTGCACAGACTTGAATTCCTTTGTCCTTAAGTACCAGTATTTTTAAAAACTTTCTACTTGTGTGTGGCTTCCTCTTCCATCCCATATTTTGCTTCTTCCAACAAAGAAAACGCTACCTCCTTAGGGTAGGCTTTGAGAATTTGGGGACTTTCTGCTCTGTCCTATGCACTGGACTTGAGAGTTGGATGTTTTGGTCATTTACATAAGCAAATGTGCCTTAAATTATTATTTATTTTAAGACCTGTGGAATAATTTGGAGACTTTATTTGAAGAAACATACAGTGAAATTACAAAACAGTGGATTCTCTCATTCTTAAGAAGATGCACTCATTGCTACTGTAGTGACTTTTTTTTTCAGTTGACTTTCTAAAATGATAATGTGTACTCTGTCCCTTTACTTCAGCTGTTAAATGACAGGGTTATATCACTTAGTCTTTTAAAGCCTTGTGTTGTGGTTATCTTACTTTGAATAGAGTCTTCGAGGTGTGTTGCAGAATAAATATTCTGTCAAAAACACATTGGTGCTCTGTCAGTGCCACTTTTCTTTGGGGAACTAACTAACTTGGAATCTAAGTCACATGGCCAAAAATGTGCCAAGTGTTACCAAAATGTGAAAGGCAGGAAATAATGCTTACTTTTGGTTGCTGTGCTTCTGCTTGTTCCTGCTTGCAGGCAAAAGTGCCTACCTGTAGCCAGGCTGAACTGCAATTACAGTAACTTTGTGTTCTAATTATTGTAGTTCAGCTTTTATTAATGTAGTATGCAACAAGTATGCAAGTACTAAACTTGTTTTGAAGAGTTACACGTGTGTCCCTTGCGTCATCATTTGGGAGAGGTTCTGTTGCCCCCCAAAGCAGAACTGAACAAAAGTTACAATTCCTTCAGGCTGCAGCGAGAGCTGCTCTGCTGTGTTCCTGCTTTCCCTAGTGGTATTGCTGCTGCCAACATGCTTTAGATTATCTTCATTCTCGGATGTTTTGGAGCATGCGTGGCAATACTAATGCAGTAAGAGTGGATACAAGAGACAACTTGGTATCATAAAATTAATAGAAAGGAAGACTACAAAATAAAGAATTTTGCTTAGGAAATTTCTTAAGTGCATTGTGCCTTACTGCATTCTGGATAGTCAGAAGAAAGGTTGCTGTTTTGCTGGGCTCTTCCTGTAGACTAATTAAAGAAAAATTTCTAAAGGAGGAGAGTGGTTATTGAGCTTTTGTTTAAACAACTAAGAGGGTAATCAGAAAAGTGTGGTAATTATAACTGTCCAAATACTTTCCTGGGCAGGAGTATAGTGGGATGAATGAAGTGCAGTTTCATGTTACTAGCTGGGCATTGCAAGAAGTGATGAAGCTGCCCTTTTCTCGAGGCACTGTGTCTGGACTGAGTGTCCTGCATCCCCTTGATTCTGGGGTTGTCTGACCATGTGATGAGCCAATGTAGGAAGCTACCCAGATGCAAAATTAATTGGGGGAAGGGAAAGAGCAAACAGATTCTCAGGGTTTCGATGAGCTCTGAATAGTTTTAAACACAAATTTGGAGGAGCGTTAGTGCAAGGTACAAGGAAAGAAGTTGGAGGAACAGTACCATTTTCTGAAAGTACTGGATCAAATTAGTGTCACAGCACAACCAACTCCCACAGTTGCATTTCTGATAGCTTTTTATGTCAGGCAGAGAAAGCAACTGAAGAGGGAAGCTTTTCTCATATAAGCATAAGTAATGGTTTGAAAATAGTTAGAAGTGGAAGGTGGTTTCAGTGAGAATAAACTACTGTGAGTAAGTGCATGTTAGGAAATGGAATCTAAGAAAGATCCAGGAGAAGTAAGTTGAGAGAGAGAAAAGAAACTGCTAAGTCTCCTGTCGTCTTCAGTTGTTCAGACTGTTTTTGTAAGACAACTGCAGCTATTCCAATGTAGTTTCAGTAGGAAAGATGCCTTAACACAGAAATCTGAATGCACTCGAAGTGAAAACTGATGAATAGGAGCAAATAATATGTGAGCAATTAATATTTACATGAAAGATCTACCTTGAAAGGAGGGACAAGGTGAGATCCATCTAGAAATTAATGTGCAGAATAAGAGGATAATATTCTGTAAATATTTGTTGTACGAAGAAACCTTTATTTCATTTGGTACTGAGGTGGTTGAAATGTTTATCTGCCATAACCTTTCATGAGTCTTAACTCTTTTTTTTTTTCCCCTTGGTATTAATTTTAAAAATACATTTTTTAAATTTAGTGATGCGGCTAAGCCAGTTTAATGGGTAGCTGCTACCAAAGGGAGTAATTTTTCTTGCTTCCTCCTTTTCCCCAACACCTCCCTCTCCGCCTGTCCCAGCAGTTCAGGGAACTAATTTGTCAGACTTAATTGTTTCTAATTGTTTTCAGGCAAAATAACAGGAGAGAGATGACTTTCTGTGGATTTGGTTCCCTAAGCTGTCATCTTATTTTCAGTCTGGCATGAAGCAGTGGTAATATGGAGAATGACTGCACCTTGTGGTGGTAGCTAGCTGTTAGATGAGTTTCCTTCTAACATGACAAATTACAGCCTTTGAGCTTGACTAACCCACCTAGGATTCATGCTAGGAGTTTAAAGGAACAGTCTGAAATAACTTCACAGGTATTTGAGAACTTCTATGGGGCAGATGATGGAGAAAGGGAAAGTCTCTGCAAATGTGCTTCTTAAAGTAACATAAAACCCATTAAAAAAACCCTCAAAGTCCCAAACCAAAACCCCATAAAAAAGGTATTGAAAAGGTGGGAGCTAGAGTGTTACAATCAGTCTTAACAGTGGTTCTTAGAGGAATACATAACGTAAATTGTTTGGCCTCAGTAATCATAGAGTCATAGAATCATAGAATGTGTTGGCTTGGAAGGGACCTCTGGAGGTCATCTAGTCCAACCCCCTACAGTAAGTGGGGACATCTTAACTAGGTCAGGTTTCTCAGAACCCCATCAAGCCCAATCTTGAAAGTCTCCAGGGATGAGGCCTTCACCACCTCTCAGGGCAACCTGTTCCATAGGATTGTTCAGGTTGGAAAAGACCTCTAGGATCATCTAGTCCAACCTTGTCCAACATCTCCCTAACCCCTAGGCCATGTCTTGAAGTGCCACATCTACCCGTTCTTTGAAAACCGCCAGGGATGATGATTCCACCACCTCCCTGGGTAGCCTGTTCCAGTGGCTAATCGCTCTTTCAGTGAAGAACTTCTTCCTGATATCCAATCTAAACCTTCCCTGGCGCAACTTGAGGCCATTACCTCTTGTCCCTTCATTAGTTACCCGGTAGAGGAGATCAGCACTAGGCTCACTACAGTCTCCTTTTAGGTAGTTGTAGAGAGCATGAGGCCTACCTTCAGCCTGTTCTTCTCCAGACTAAACAATCCCAGTTCCCCCAGGAGCTCCTCATAAGACATATTCTCCAGACCCCTCACACTTGTCCCAATGAAGGGCAGCTTTGTTGCCCTTTTCTGGACCCGTTTCAGCACCTCAGTGTCCTCCTTGTACTGTGGTGCCCAGAACTGGACACAGTACTCAAGGTGTGGTCTCATGAGCACTGAGTACAGGGGTGCAGTCACCTCCCTACTCCATTTCTGATACAGGCCAGGATGCCATTGGCCTTCTTGGCCACCTGGGCACACTGCTGGCTCATGTTCAACCAGCTGTTGACCAGTGCCTCCAGGTCCTTTTCCTCCAGGCAGCTTTCCAGCCACTCCTCCCTAAGCCTGTATTGTTGCATGGGGTTGTTGTGACCAAAGTGCATGACCTGGCACTTGGCTTTGTTAAACCTCATACAGTTGGCCTCAGCTCATTGCTCCGGCCTGTCCAGATCCCTTTGCAGAGTCCTCCTACTCTCAAGCAGACCAACACTCCTGCTTAATTTCATGTCATCTGCAAATTTACTGAGGAAGCACTCAATCTCCTCATCCAGGTCATTGATAAAGATATTAAACAGGACTGGCCCCAGAACTGAGCCCTGGGGGGGACTCTGCTTGTGACTGGCTGCCAACTGGATTTAACTCTTGTTTACCACCACTCTCTGGGCTCGGCCATCCAACTAGTTTCTAACCCAGCAAAGAGTCCACCTGTCTACACCGTGCGCTGCCAGCTTGTTCAACAGGAGAGACGGTATTGAATGCCTTACTGAAGTCCAGGTAGACAACATCAACTGCATTGTCCTCATCCACTAGG
>JAVSBS010021191.1:24599-34606 GCA_033124195.1 Coracias cyanogaster
ATAGAATCCTACTGTAGTATACAGGAATAAAGCTTAATTCTGTGTTCTGCAACATTGTAGCTCTTGGGACAAAGTCCTGAAGAATTATTACTGTTTACACCCATTTGAGGTGCCTGGCAGCAGTGCTTCACTAAAAGGTAGAAAAAAAAGTTGTTCTGTACCATAGCCAAGAAAGAATTTTAGCTATTTTTAAATCTCCTAGGGGACATGTCTGCACTTCACAAATGCTGGAGGATCAGAATCAGTGCAGGAAGTTTTACTCTTGACTGTATGATACGTCTTGTGCTCCATATTAGTCTCTTTTCATGAAGAAACTTTTTAACAGGGGACAGAGGTGAAAAAAGATCTCTGCAACTTCTCTGAAGGTAAAGATAGGCTAAAATCCTGCGAATCCTTGCAGCCAAACGATACCTTGGAACAGGTTTTAGTTTGAGGCTGCACTAAAGCTGCAGTTTGCGATTACGCCTGTTTTATAATTTCTTTTATTTCATTTTTTTTATTTTTAAGACTACACAGAAGATATTATTTGCCCCTATTGTATTGAAGAGGGGTTAAATGCACATCAGACACACAAAGATGTAGTAAGATCATACAGCTGAACATTGATATGTTTTTACTTAAACTTTAAAATAAAATATCCCTGCCACCCTTTGCTTCAGTTCCTCTTTTGAATATTTCAGTATTTTGTTTATAGCATCTCACCAATAGCTGTATCAGCACAACTGATGCATCACTGGTTTACTGAGCACCTGCCAAGGAACAGTACAGAAACTTGAGAAACCAGCTTTGGTATTAGGGGAAAAAATACTGTGTTACATTTTCAGAAAACCATTTATGTACATGCACATGTCCTGCTGTGTGGATTTTTGTTGGTAACAGCACTACAGGAAGGAGGGAATGCATTTGAATAGTAACACTATCATAAGACAAGTGGTGTTCCTCAGAGCTCAGTTTTGGGGCCACTCCTTTTAATATCTTTATCAGTGGTCAATGATGAGGGAATTGAGGGCACCCTCAGCAAGTTTGCAGCTGACCCCAAGTTAGGTGGGTGTGTTGATCTGCTTGAGGGTAGGGAGGCTCTAGAGGGATCTGGACAGGCTGGATCGATGGGCCAAGGCCAACAGTGTGAGGTGCAAATGAGGCCAAATGCCAGGTCCTGCCCTTGGGTAACAACAACCCCCTGCAGCGCTCCAGGCCTGGGGAAGAGTGGCTGGAAAGCTGCCTGGGGGAAAAGGACCTGGCTGTGTTGGTTGACAGCCAGATAAATATGAGCCAGTGGTGTGCCCAGGTGGCCAAGGCGGCAGCACTAGGGAAGTGATCATCCTACTGTACTTGGTGCTGGTGAGGCCACACCTTGTATCCTGGGTTCGGTTTTGGGCTCCTCTCTCCACAAAGAACATTGAGGTGCTGGAATGTGCCTGAAGAAGGGCAACAAAGCTGGTGAAGGGTCTAGGGAACAAGTCTGATGAGGAGCAGCTGAGGGAACTGGGATTGTTCAGCCTGGAGAAATGGAGGCTGAGAGGAAACCTTATCACTCCCGATAACTACCTGAAAGGAGGATATAGCGAGGTCAAGGTTGGGCTCTTCTCTCAGGTAACAAGTGACAGGACAAGAGCAGATGGCCCCGTGTTGCTCCAAGGGAGGTTTAGGTTTGACAACTGAGAGAGTTGTAAAGCACTGGATCAGGCTGCCCAGGGAAGTGGTTGAGTTGCCATCCCTGGAGGTATTTAAAAGCTGAGTGTGATACTGAGGGGCATGGTTTAGTGGTGGGCTTGGCAGTACTGGTTAAACAGTTGGACTTGAGATCTTAAAGGTCTTTTCCAACCAGAATGATTCTTTTGATTATAAAATTACTAGAATTTGTAATGTCACAGATCCATTACTTGGGTTGTAGCAGCAGATACAAATGTAATTTATTTTTAAGCTTGAAAAGCAGTTGCAGACTTCTAGAAGTTAATTATTCTTATCCTCATGATTTATAGTTTAATAATAAACTCTATATGATAGATTAGGAGGAGGAGAAAGGAGGAAAACGGAAAACCTTGCAATAGACAAGAATGTCTTTAGCAATCATTCTGTCTAGGCATAAATAGTTGCTTCCCTTCTTAACAGGAGATGATGGCAGGCCTTTCTGGTTTTCTGACATCACTGGCAATAAATGGTCATAGCAAATACAGAATAATAGCACGGTGAATATCTGTCTGCAGCTACTTGTTATTATCTGTTTGTCTAATCAGTCATAAGTGTCTCTTCAGAAATGTGTAAAGATGTATTTATGTAGGTTGATGTGCCAAGAACATGCAAGTTGACTTACTAAGTTTAGTAACTGAACTCTTGTGTGTCTAAGAGAAAGAGCTCCACCTGCTGGAAAAGCCTTCTGGTTTATGGAGTGCGTCTTGAGTCATGAGTGTGATAGCAATTTCTTAGGCCTGATGTCCAGGTTTTGGAATGGGAACATTTGCAAAGAAATAGACTTCCTTCAACTTGAAGTGTGAGCTCTGAAAAGATTTTCTCAGATTGTCATCTTAACTTTTTTGTTTATAGGAACATCATCTCCAGCGGGCTATCTCAGCACAACAAGTCTATGGAGAGAAGAGGGATAACATGGTTATACCAGTTCCAGAAGCAGAAAGTAATATTGCATACTATGAATCTATATATCCTGGAGAATTTAAAATGCCAAAGCAGCTGATTCACATACAGCGTAAGTAAAGTAACTCATTCATTGACGTCTACACCAAGAACTTTATTTTGCTAGTAGTTCAAGAGATTACTCTTAAATGTTTATTGAGCTCGTATCAAGACTGACTCCCAGCAATTATTTTTTTCCAACATCTAAAGGAATACATACTACTTAATGAAGAGGTATATTTAGTTCTTGGTGAAGCAGTAGATGGACATAGACTCAAGAAGGGCATCTGTGTGTTAATACTTACAATTTCGGAGTCTTAGAGGCCTGTTTCTGCCCTCAGTAACACTAAGTAGTTACAGCTTGCAGGGAAACTGAGGTTTGTTAGTAAGGACAGACACAAATCTACCTAGAGGAGAATATTTTATCCATAGCTAAGGAAGAGTACCTGTCCCCTGAAGCTTGACCAAGATAAAATGACAGTAGAATGGATTAGGAAGCCAAGCAAAAATGGCAGTAATAGCAGTAATAGTAGTAGTATTTTCTTGTGCCTGGATGAAAGCGTGCTACATCTGAAAGTGGATGTTTTTTGAGATCACCGATGACTTGCAAATGTGTTGGAACTTCATTTTTGTTGGAAGATAACAGCTATTCTGTATGGTTGTGACCCGTGGTGTGAGAACCACATTACTTCAGATATCCTTCAAAAACACTATAAGGAGTACAATCTGTTGTAGAATTCTGTTTCATGGTGTAATTGGTCTGTGCTGTGTAAACGGTTCTCACGCCTTATTAACTTTGGTTAAATGTTAGATTTCTATATCAATTCAAGCCTTGGTGATGGCTTAAATTATTAGAATCATAGAATCATTTGAGTTGGAAAGGACTTTTAAAGGTCATCTAGTCCAACCACCCTGCAACTAGCAGAGACATCCACCACTAGATCAGGTAGAAGATCAGGTAGATTAGAGCAGGTTCCTCTGCTTGTAAGCAAATGAAGAGACTCATAGAAGCAGTCTTCCATGCTGATATTAAGGTTATACTTTTTCATTCTTCTTTTCCTTATCTAGTGGTCTAGCAGCTGAAATGGTGATTTTTTAAAAAAATTTTTTTTCAGCTGCAATGTATTCTACCTATTTATTTATTAAAAGCACATGATGCTTTTCGCAGCGTGTCCCCAGATATGCATTTGGGAAGAAATTTGTCTTACAAACTAAAACAACTTGCTTGAGGCCTGAGAACTAGAGCAATCTTGTTTTGAATGCAGAATGCTGCATTTTCCTGGAGTGTTGTGAAAAACACAACAATTATTTGTGTTCTGCAGAACATTAGTCGCGTTTGAAGATGCCTTGCTATGTAGTACAGACCATGCTGGGCCAGTTCAATCTGACACATCTACATCAAAAATTCGTTGAGAATGTGTAAAGCAATTGTACTGCAGTCTGCACATACTTTTGTGGAAATACCTTCAAAGTACATTTGGGCTGAAGTCTGAACTATTGACACAATACATAAAACTGCAGAATACTAGGCAGTGTTAAATTTTGACCAATCTAGAAATTTCTTAGTGAAAACAATGAGGTTGAAAGCCACTGGCTGGCTTCATGACTAAGCTTTCATTGGTTAACAAAAGCATAGTCAAATAGATACCAACTTTTATTCCTGATTTTTAATGGTGCAATTTATTTTTTCACCGAGTGAAAACTAGACATCACTCCTAAGTAGTATTACTTCAACATTCAAGTATAATTTTGGTTTTGTCTTCAGAAGAATCTGGTGTGAACTCCAGACCATGCTTTTAGTTTTACTACTGTCATGTTTTATTCTAACTTTAACTTTGACTGTATCCTTTAGCTTTTAGTTTGGATGCTGAGCAGCCGGATTATGACTTGGATTCGGAAGATGAGATCTTTGTGAACAAGTTGAAGAAAAGAATGGACATCTCTCCTTTGCAATTTGAGGAGATGATAGACAGACTAGAAAAGGGCAGCGGTCAGCAGGTACAATGGTACTTTGAATAAAGAATTTGAAATATGCACTCTATATATTGCTATACGAAAGTGACGTGCTGGGTTTTACATTTAGCCAGTCAGCCTGCAAGAGGCCAAGCTGCTGCTGAAGGAAGATGATGAATTGATTAGAGAAGTGTACGAGTACTGGATTAAAAAGAGGAAAAATTGTCGAGGTCCCTCTCTTATCCCAGCGGTGAAACAGGAGAAGCGAGATGGTTCCAGCACAAACGACCCTTATGTTGCTTTTAGAAGAAGAACAGAAAAGATGCAGACACGAAAAGTAAGTTTATCACTACCTCTGCTTTTTTTTTTCTCCTTCTTCGCCTCTCCAAAAATATCTTATATAAAGAAACAATTCTGCTGTGTAGTATAAAATAGAAGTTGGGATGTTCTTTTTTTTTAATTTGCAAGGGTAAAAACATGAAAGAAACTACTTTAGGACAGCTATTGAATGAAAGTTTATATTTGTTACTTTTTCACTAAATCTGCTGCTTAACTGCTTTATGATGTTGGTAAGCTGTAGCTCACTGATAACACGCACATGCTTCTCTTTGTCTTAGCATATTATTTATTTTTTTAAATATACATAAATATTTGGAACCTTAATTCAGGTAATTTAAATGATGTGAGGAAATGTATACACTGTGTATCTACAGAATCGAAAAAATGATGAAGCATCTTACGAGAAGATGCTTAAGCTGCGTCGAGATCTGAGTCGTGCAGTAACCATCCTGGAGATGATAAAGAGGAGGGAAAAAAGCAAGAGAGAGTTGCTGCATTTAACACTGGAAATTATGGAAAAGAGGTAATGTTTATTGAAAATTTGCTGAAGAAAGGTTTTGAAACTTTGTATTCTAGTTCCCACAAATACTTAATCTCTCGCTGTTTTAAAAATAACTATTTAGACTCTCACATTTACAGGATAGCACATTTTCATACATGGCTGTGGAGAACAAAAAGTTTTGGAAGTTGCTTCTTATCGCAAGGTGCCCTGTCACACTAATCTGCATTGGTTTATTGTGTGTGTACATGTATTCAAATGTATGTAGATATCTTATACAGGAAAAGAGATGATAGCTTCAGGTAAATTCATTCAGAAATCTGTGTTAAATATGTAGATTAAGGAAATCCCACCTAATTTTAAGGCCATTTCCAATCATTACCCTTCTTCTTTTTTTTTTTTTTTTTCCATTATTGCTTTTCCTTTTTAGCAAAGCTTGATCTAGTATGCTTTTAAGGAAAACAAATAAGCATTTTGTATGGTGTAAAATGTTGTTCTGTGAGTCACCTCCAAGTAGCGCTTCTTTTGACATCCTGTTTGTCAAATACTCTGCTCAGTCAACTTTCACTTTCCCAATCAGCTGTGAATTGCATTTGCAATGCGGAGTTGTTCTTTAGGTTGATACTTAGAATATGAATAGACTTCTCTAGCTTAAGCATCAGCGTTTTCAAACAAATGCTGGAGTGTCACTACCAGGGGCACTTTTTCAAGGGCAGGCCATTTTCACTAGAAATGGAGTGGAAAAAAACCTCAAAGAATTCCTAGTAGCATTTTCAAGAAAATAAGCTGTTGAATAAAGGAAAGACTCTAATGCCCTTCTCAGAGTGGAAAATAGCACTTCAACTCAGAGCTTTCCACAGAACTTGAGATGTAATATTTCATAGATCTGCTTGTTGTGAACTATTCCATAACACAAAAGAGAGAGGACTGATGAATATGGCACTCTGCCTGACTGGTTAAAAGCTTTTGGGTGATAAATACATACTTTTAAATAGTACCGGCCCCCAAGTGGCGGGGGGAGGAAAACCCTCTCCTGTTCTTTCCTTCTGGTTTCTGCTTCTTTCCCTTACATTATTATCTTCTGGAGGTGTTTTACAGGCTTTACAGGGTAGTTATCCTTTTATTTATTTGTCAACATTAGTAATCACAATGAAGTTACCATACGATTAGTCTCTTTTTCTGGAAAAATACTTTCTGTAGTTCTTGCTACCATCCTGGATGTCCCTTTACCGCAGGTGCAAGTATTAGTTTATGTTGTGCAGTCTTTTTTTTTTTTTTTTTTTTTTACCAGACATAAGTTGTAAATATGCCAACAAACTAATTTATTTTTTTTTTAATTTCAGGTATAATTTGGGTGACTACAGTGGAGAGATCATGTCTGAGGTCATGGCACAGCGGCAGCCAATTAAACCTACCTATGCTATTCCCATCATTCCTGTGACTAACAGCAGTCCTTTTAAACACCAAGAAGCTATGGAACTGAAAGAATTTAAAGTTAAAGTGAGTAATGTCAGTAACCCAGTTACTAGTTCATACTGTGGTGTATGCAAAGTACAGCTTGGGGGGAGTGGGAGCTTTTTGAAACTGGAAATGGAGTAGCCAAGCTGCAGGTAGAATAAAATGCTTTGTTGGAGTTCTGATGATAACATACAGACTACTGGCTCTTCTCAGGACTGAGTTAAAGGAAATGTAGATGAACTACAGACAAAAGGACACATGCAGTTGTTCATATCCCCCAGAATAAGAATACTTTTTTCTCTACTACTGTCCATAAAGTTAGGATATCCTGAACAAAACTGTATTTTTTTAACTAGGTATTGGACAAAGGACTAGTGAGGTAAAAATCCATATCTTGTTCTAAATACGTGTAGCTATTTTAATCTGGAGGGTTGGGGGTTTTTTTTGTCTTTTAGAATATGGTCCACTGATATTCCCAGCATGCTGTGTATCTTTGAGTTTATATTTAAGTGAAGTATAAAATAATCTTACTTAAGATGACCAGCACTTTTTTCCTGCAGGCTTTAATTTTTCTGTCATACAAAGCATAGCTACGGTGCCAACAGCTGAACATATTAAATAGGTCAGGTAATGCAGGAGAAATGCTGAGGTATAATTTGAATTTGAAACAAAGACTTCTTGCAACTGAAGAATGCCTGAAGGGTGTTCTGAATCTGCCATGGTGGCCTGAATCAGTGAATACTTCCATTGATAGCAGGACATTGTAATGGAGACTGCTGGAGTGCACTTAACTATTAGTGATGCTGGGTCAATGCAGTGTCTCGCAGATTGAAAGAAATCTGTTTCTTGGAAACTTGGGAAGTGTGCTTAAAACTGATTTGGCACAGTATGGGGGAATTTGTTCAATTTTTAGAGCATTTTCTGAGATGCTAGGTGTCTCTGAGAAGTCTTAACTTCTATTTTTGCCTTAAAACATTGTTTGGTACTTAGTAATTCCCTAATGCTACGTAAATGCCTATTTATTTAAAATGTTAGAAAATAAAAATTGTGCCTCATGGAGATTATTGTATATATTTTAGTCTACTTCTCCAGAGTATTACTGCTGTCTTTAACCTCTAGTGTTTTATGTAGCAGAGATTGAGCAAACAGTGCTTGACTCTACCTTGTCTGTTCGGCATTTCAGTTACTGGAAATACGCAGATACTCATTAAATGACTGCTTGTGTTGCTACCAGGATGGTGGAGAGATTAGTTCACTTTTTAGCTTGCTTACACAAGAGTTCTCCAAAACTCCCGTTTTGATCTGATTTGTGTAATTGTGTATAATTTAATGATGCCTTTTTTTTTCTTGCAGCAAGATAAACCTGATGTTATTAGACCTAAGAGAAAGTATGAGAAGAAGCCAAAAGTCTTACCTTCATCTGCTGCTGCTACTCCTCAACAGACAAGTCCTGCTGCACTGCCAGTCTTCAATGCTAAAGATTTGAATCAGTATGATTTTCCTAGCTCAGATGAAGAACCTCTCTCCCAGGTAGGACATCAAGAGTTCTGCGCTGCTCTTGGGGGAAGAATAGCAGTAAAACTCAAATTTACTAATATCTCATCTCATGCGCTCCCCCAACCTCTCTTCAAAGGTTTTGTCTGGTTCTTCGGAGGCTGAGGAAGAAAATGATCCTGATGGTCCTTTCGCCTTCCGTAGGAAAGCAGGCTGTCAGTACTATGCTGTAAGTAGAATTTCCTTATGTAGCGTAAAACAGAGCATCATTCTAGGAAAACATCTTGTCTTTAATTGTTTAAAATTATTTTAAGCCTCATTTAGACCAACCTGGCAACTGGCCATGGAGTAGCCCTAAAGAGGGAAGATTAGGAGATGTGCGTTACAGATACTGCTTAACCACCCTCACTGTACCCCAGAGGTGTATTGGGTTTGCACGAAGACGGGTCGGCCGTGGCGGAAGGTAAGTGCTACATAATTAGTGCTTGTTTTAAAAATTAAATACATCAACTAGCCAAACAGGAAAAAGTCACTAAGACATCTTCTAAAAGAGTAAAGTTAATAACAACAAAAAACCCAACCACTTCAAAACCCCCAGACCTCAAAAATGAAGACATCAGAGGGGTTGACTTTTTAAGTACTTGTATTTGATAAGTTTCCTTAGTAGATTGTCTCCCGTTTTTATTTTACAGTAGTGGAAGCCACTTTTTTTCTTAAATTTTTCTAGAGTTTTTTTTATTGCTGGTGCTCCCAAGTTCTGAGGTGAAAATACATGTATGCTTTCAGTTATGATTGGTGGTTTGTATATAAATGATTTGTGTGGTTGTCTTCAAATAGTGGTATTTTAAAATAGCAAAAATCACACTTTTCAGAATTTCTTTTTAACTGCTACATTTCAAACATTGTCAAAAATACTGAAGAATTAAGGACTTGCTTAGAAGCAAAATACCTGAAGTATCTTTATTGAAGACAGTTTATAAATTGTTCGGTGTATAAGTGCTATTTCTCAAATATTGTATGAT
Source organism: Coracias cyanogaster (assembly GCA_033124195.1). Lineage (NCBI taxonomy): Eukaryota > Metazoa > Chordata > Aves > Coraciiformes > Coraciidae > Coracias > Coracias cyanogaster. The sequence goes on from JAVSBS010021191.1 coordinate 33,996, forward strand.
GTCTCTAAGACAACGATACAGTGATACTAAATTTTAATTAAAAAAATAAGAACATGATTTGGCTTTCAGATGAATGTTTAGAACCTCTTCACATACTAGCAAGTCAGAGTGAGATACCAGCAGATTTGGAATGGGAGCTGAAGGCTCTCACTGGGATTTTGCAAGGGGATTTGCAAGCTAATGGGTGACATCCCAGCACACTGGGATGGCTGTAGGTATATTCAGTATGTGTGGGAGTAAGGCTTTTGAACTGAAGTTTACCTTAGGGGGGGAGGGTGTTTTTACTTTAGCATTTTTATTCTCTAGGTTTTTTCTTGCATTCTGGAACTCGGTATCTTCCAGGCTGATTTAAAAATACTATATATGATATTGCAGTGCCTTAATATGTACATGACAATGTACATCAGCTGTTCACACTCTAAAAGCTAGAATATACCTGTGATGAGAAACCTAAACACACTGCTTATTGTAAAATAGTATATAGTCATGTATTCTGTGTCTGTTTTGGCAGGAGTGGTTGCTCGTTGTAGAACAGTTTTGTGTAGTTTGTTTCTTTTACTTCTATCCTTTTGTGGGGGGGGGGGGGGGGGGGGGGGGGGGGGGGGGGGGGG
>JAVSBS010021191.1:34706-45802 GCA_033124195.1 Coracias cyanogaster
ATATTGAAAAAAGCAGTAGCGCGATTGAAGTCGCGCTACTGCTTTTTAAGTTCGGTTATTTCAATGTTGGGATAATGTCGTTTTTCAAGTATTCACGGAAACCGTCTGCTGTTTCTTCGTGACGTAAGGCGAATTGAATGCTGGCTTTTAGTAAACCTAATGGTTCCCCAACTTCATACCATTCACCTTGATTGTTTGGAAATGCTTTCCTCACCACAACATTCTCCAGTCAATCAGTTTGCCAATACCTCAGAAACAAATACCTCGGACAAATCTTTCTCTAAAGACCTCAGTCAGATACTAGTCAATATCAAATCATGTAGATGGCGGCATTTTAGGCCTCGGACACCATCCCTACATGACAGTGACAATGATGAACTCTCCTGTAGGAAATTATACAGGGGTGTAAATCGAACAGGCACAGCACAACCCGGGACCCAGACATGCAGTACCTCTATACAAAGTAAAAGTAGCAGTGGTTCAGCACATTTTGGTATGTTTATTTTGACAAACTTGCTTCTAGACATTTTTATTTTGCCTGAGAAAATCCAGAATATTGTTAGGTCATCCATACCATCCATCATGGTCTGTTTTGACGGTAACAGCCCATCTTCACTTTTCTCTTTATTTGCTACATAGAAAATTTATTTGTATTTTCTGCTAGCAGTAGTGTACTGTATCTCAAACTGATGCAAATGCTACCTTGGTACGTGATTGTGATTTTAGAAATATGACGGTTTAGAAACTGGTATTGTAGGGTTTAAGTTGACTCTGAAGATCTGGATTTTTAAAATTCAAAATTTGTTGATGGAAACATTGATATAAATACCGCATTCCAGATCTTTTTTTTTAATGGTACAATAGGTAGTGCTGGTAATTTATTAGTTAAAAATATTTATATTTAAAATCCTAGAATGTTACCAATTTGTATTTGAACTTACATGAAATGCCCTTTCCCAGTAAAAAATACCCAGCCTACCCCCACTGAGGCATCTCTTCATGCCTGGCAAAACTCTTGGACTAATCACCTGTACATCTTGTCAGCAAGTAGCAGATTACGTCTTATAGAACCTGACTTAGAGTTGAGGACCTGACTCTAAGAAAACCTGATGTCGTGTTAATTGCTTTTTAATTGGAATACTATTGGATAACTATTTACATAGTTAAAATATAACTTAACTCTTGAATTTTGATCATTTAGTACATTTAGTGGCATGTTTTTATAGAAAGTAAGGCAACGTAGGAGTCTCTAGAATAATACTTTTCCTGCCCTTTTGAATTACAACTTTGGAAATAAATGAGAAAGTCTGGATGATGTAAGAGTGGGATAGGGAGAGATGCATATACCTAATAAACTCCCCAAATTGTGGGTTGTTTTGGAGATTGGCTCAAACAAAGAGGGATAACCAGGTATCAGATTACTTTAATCCTCCTGTTTTCCAGTATATTTTGTACCTTTCCTCCCTGCGCTAACCATGTTGTTGTTGTTTTTCTGAAAATTCTTCCTCCTTGCATTTTTAGGCTTTGTGAGCAGCTTTGTTCTGCTGCTCTATTTTATGCTTCCTCTCTATGCTGTCCTAGAGTAGTAGGGTCCTTGCCCGCATCTCCCATTCTCTTTTCTTTTATGATTCTTCTTGGTCAAAATCTATTAGGGCTAGAACGGATGATTCTTCTTGTTTGTGTTCTAGTACACTTTTGGTGTTTGAAACACTGCAGGAGCAGATTTTAAATTGGTAAACCAAGTCCAGAGAAGAGCATGATGTGCCTAGTGCCCAGTCTGAACTGCGATCAAGTAGTGGTCAGGTTACTGGTGTGAAAACAAAACTCATTTGTGATGAATAGATTATGAAGTAGTAATGTGCAACACATCTGAAAATGACTTGGACTTGAAAAATTGGCTGTTTAAATTGAATTTAGAGCATATGTCTTAGTGTGTGTGCGTGTGTATATAAATACACAAACACACCTGTATAGAATTTCTTTTCCTTAAGCAGATGATTAAGATATTTATCTACATCCATTTAGGAATTAAACACAATTGTTACTTCTGGTGAGGAGTTATGTACAACGTTTTAATTATGTGGTTGTATTTTTGAAACCTGTGGGAAAGTAATATGTGTAAGTACTTAGCATATTACATCCATTTGTGCTTGGAATTTTATGCAGATGGTTTATCATCTGTGTAAAATACTTGTTATTCTGAGCTTTTTCCAGATTTAAATGTTCTGGAATTTAAGTTCCTATTTTTATTAGTTTGATACAGGAATGATAGCCTCAATTAAAACTATACTTTGAATTAGTTACCACAGTCTTTGGATAGTCACTTGTGATTAATATAACCAGGTAGATTGTACCCATATAATTTATAATCTTAAATCAAGATTTTTGTAGCACTAGAGGTATATGTGAGTTTGTGTATATGTGGTGTAATGATGGTCTACGTAGGTGTTTGAAAGGAGCATACAATCTAGTTCATCTCGGTGCCATTCTGTTTTCAAGTGTTCTTTCTTCAGTTCTTTAAAGGCTTCTTTAAGATGCACTGTCTACACAGATTACAGGTGTCTTTGTCTCGTGTATGAGTTTGACTTTGTGAAAGGTACATGTCAGGTGGGGCTGCAACTGCTGAGTTATGTTTTACTTTTAGTAGTAAATACTGAAAATAAAATTAGTAGAGGTGTTAGATACCTGAAGTGTTTTAATAGTCACTACTGCAGATTTACAACCATGTAGAGTGTTCCTCTTCCATTTTCTTAGCTGTCTTTAAAGCTGGAAGTTTGTTGTGGGTTTGGAATTTTTTTTTTAGGTTTGTTTCTCTGCCTTTTAGGTGTTTGACATGCCAGTAGCTTGTTTTGTTTTGACCAGAAAACATTTATTAATGCATCTCTATTTTTAAAAATCCTTTTACCCTTTCAGTGCTACTGTGAGTTGTGGTCAAACCATATTGCTTAGCTTTAAGATAAAACCCATCCTGACATTTTGTAGTGGCCAGCAGAGGTGGTCACGTTTCTGTGTCCCCTCTCAACTTCTTGTGCACCCCCAGCCTGCTCACTTGTGCGTGGTGTGAGAAGCAGAGAAGGCCTTGACTCTATGTAAGCACTGCTCAGCAATAATGAAAACATCTGTGAATTATCAGCACTGTTTTCAGCACAAATCCAGGCCACAGACCCATACCAGCTACTGTGACGAAAATTAACTCTATCCTAGCCAAAACATGGCCAGCACAGGCATGAAGTTGAGATGGTATCTGAGATCTTCTGTTAATGAAACAACATGTTATAAAAGCTGTGCTGTGACATACCATTCTCTGGCTACAGGAAGCATTGTTTTTCATCCTGAAGATCAAAGACGGGTTTCTTAGAACTATTTTAAAGTGCCTTTGACCCTGAAGAAATGCACATTATTCTGGTCCTGGCTTTCGGAGTGCTCAGTGTTAAAGATCTGTGGAGAAGATAAAGGTGTTGCACTGAGAACTGGTGTGTAAAATGAGAAGAGATGTCCCTTTAAAGAAAAAAAAAAAAAAAAAGGCCTTACAAGTTACTTGCAAGCAGGGCTTGTACTGGACTACCTTCATGCTGAAGGGTAGACTTTGGCAGCAGGATCACATGGCCCAGAAAAATAGTGTCAGTTTTGAAGAGGGTGGTCCCTTTTCATCATACTGAAGAATTATGAAAAAAGTGCCCTTTGCTCTACTGCAAAAAGAGCTGATTCAGGAATCTTCAGGCATGAGTCACACAGAACACCATTAAAAAGCAGGCAAGAGTGTAAAAGCGTGGTTCTTGTGGAGGAGTAACTTGTTCAGTAGGGAAGTTATTCACCCTGAGCAAAATGCAACAAAATTACTTCAGAAAAGGAGCCTGTATTGCTGACAATCTCATCAAGTTTCTGAATCATAATCTTAAGAGATGGAGCTTGTGTCTTAAGTATACAGTAGGCATAAATATTCATCGGAAGTAATGTGTCCCAGGACTTCAGTCTTCCTTATTAGATTAATAGATTGATCTAGTTCTGTTAGGCAAATGGTAGTCCTTGAACTGCGTGGGATTATAGAGGGACTGTGCTTTCTGCTGGACACTTGCTGTTAAGCATGTTACACTCATTTTTGGATGCTTACATCTAGTGATCAAAAGTTTGAGACACTTAAAACTGCACAGTATGTATAACTCTGTTGCAGCTTTGTGTTTAGGAGGCAGGCCAGAGATACCTGTTGCTAGTGAAAGAGTTGAGAGTTTGTTCCCAGGCTCCTCAGTAAGACCAGACAACCCTCTTGCATTCTGTTCTTCTCTGCCTTATTCATCCAGAACCTGGGTCACTTTGAAAAGAAAATCTGCAAGCTGTCACGACTGAAGAGGCTAGCAGTTAACTAGGCTCTACTCACTCAATCAGTAACTCTTCCTTTGAGAAGACGGTTCAGTATTCTAGCAAAAGCCATATTGAAAATTCTTAAGATTTCTGATGCTTGGGATTGAAGACCTCACTGTATATGAAAACCTGGAGGCATCCAGAATATAATTAAAGAATCCAGAGTAGTTTACCTTGTGTTTTCTTGTTAACTGGAGATTCAGGTGATGAGCTGCAAGTTGTACTTTGCTATTCAGTCACTTTTTCTGTAGGATTCCATAGAAATAGCATGTTTTCCCAGTAAACTTGAATGCTTTTTTTGCATCTCAATCTGCTTTTCTAAAAGCAGGTTTGCACACTGGAGGGTCTAGCAGGCTGGGGAACTATGCATCCATTTCCAAATGTGTGTTTAGCATTTCCATCTCCAAATTTGGTTGATGGATCTATATTGTTTTGTTCTTGTTCTCATTAAGGATACCTGACATCCATCTTTAGTCATCCCTTTCCTGGAAAGAAGCAGGAGGAAGGCCCTCCATCCCTGTTGGCAGCTCCTCACACCAGAATAAAAGGATTTGTCCTACCTTTTCATTGCTTTTGTGCCATTGATAGCTGTATTTAGATCTTTTTATTTAACCCTTGTATCTCTAATATTCTCAACACTGCTGTTTTACTGTTTTTCCTTTTCCAAATTCTTATTTTCACATTGCAGGATAAACTTGGTCGTGAAAAATACTGACGGTTGTAAGGGCTATTTTCAATTATCATTGGAACTCAGCAGTAACAAATGTTTATAGCTGACCTTAGGCTTAGTTGAAGGAATCTTAAGAGCCTATTTAGTGTGGGAAATATGACTGAGGATGAGAGAAAAGTCAACACTTACTAAAACATCAGAACACTTCTGAAGATATTTGAGACTTTGTCGTTATACAAGATTTTCTCACTCACCTTCAATCCAGTTGGAGTAATACTTGGCTCCAAAGTGCTGGATCTTTGGGCTTGTGTGAACTGTTACACTTTGCATCCCATGCAAGGATGGCCACCTTTGTAACTGCAGAGTAAACTGTGTGTACCCTAGCGGGCCTGTGGAATTTCAGTGGAAATTCATACTAAGAATGATGGGCAGACAAGTATAAAGGCATAGCAAGCATTTCTAGCTTTCATTCAAGGGCTGGTAAAAATCCTTATTAATTATTTTCGGTCTGTTTTTCTTCCACTGCCAAGTAGAAAGTGCATATATAGTTCTTATACTTCATTTAGAAGTTCTAAGTTAAGAGTTCTGATGTTAGGAATTTCACACTTTAGTTCTGTTGGGCTGAAATATAAGGCTGTTGTAGTAATAATCAAGGGCATAATGATTCATGTTCTCATAGTGTCTAATAATGCCATGTTTAAGTAAAATCAATCTTGAACTTCTTTTCAGAAAGTGAAACATCTTTGGGCCTGGTGCATCAAATACTAAATCACACTGATGGCTCTAAGTCTCTCCAATCTTCCGAATTTGCTGGTGAGAACTTGCTATACAGTAGAAAATCTTTAACCAGGCAATGTAAGCGAGATAACATCTCTCATAAGATAGAGATAAAAAATGTGATGTTCTGGGTTACTTAGTATTGTGAATGATGTTTGCTTTGCATGCACTTCAGCATTAGTAACGACTAATTGTTGGCTCATACAACAGAGGTGTGATGCTCTCGTGTATTTCCTTTAAAGAAAACATTGTAACGTGATATATCATTTTTCCACATGCTTCAGCTGTTCTGTAGTTTATGGGATTTCTCAGTTGGAAGCTTTAGATATATTATCTTTCTTCTATTACCTGATTGAAACTGCCTCTTTACTGGTCATCACCTTAGCTGGGAAGACCAGGGAATCCAGTACTATGAATGGATTTGTAAAGAGGTTCTTTGAGCCCAATATAATCTTAATGCTTCCGTTTCCTACTGAAATAACATTTCTGCTCATGAGGACAGATACTTAACTTGATGTTGTGAAACAACTGGTTTCTTAAGTTACTCTGATTTAAATAGCTAATTTTTCAGATGTTTAATGGAGCAGAATCATTTGCTGAAAGGTTTAATTAAGCTGCTTGAGTCTCTTAGTTTTGGGGGTTTTTTTTCATTTATAAAAAAAAAAAATCCTTGCCTGGATAGGTCACTGTGTTTACTCCACAAAGCTTGCTCAGTTTCCCTGCCAGATCTAGTGAACTTCCTTTCAGGAACTCAAAAGGAGTGCTAGTAGAGGGACCAGGATTTTACGCATGCATTTCCCACTTTCCAGGGTATACTTCCTGGTTTTTAGGAAACTGGTTCTTGTGGTCAGTTTTTTCTAAGTCTGTGTTCTTCTGCTTCAAGGAAGCAGAGTAACAACCAGTGAGTCACCTGACAGTAAAACCTGGAGCAGTAGTCAGGAGAGAGTCTGTGGCTGTTTATCATACACAGACCCATCTGTTCATACAGGTTCTACAGGTAGCCCCCCAACTCACTGGTTTCCACCACTTCTGGGAAGGATTTGGATTTTCAGAGAATCTAAACAGAAGCTACAGCATTGTAAGGCCAGTATGTGTTAAATGCGGTGGGAAAACTAGTTAGCACTGAAAAGAATTCTATGCTGCAGTATAGAACTGCTGGGAGCTATGGATCTTTGAGAAGTCCATTGACAGCCTCACTGTAACTTTTGTGCTCCAGAAAACAATGCTGTTGAGAATCAGCATCCCTTGAGCAAAAAATTAGTATGTCATTATCCCAGAGATTACACACATCTTGCATATAGTTATTTCAGCGATTGTAGGAAAACAGATTCAGACTGTAGTGTGTTGTTAAAAAATTGAGTTACTGCACAAGATTTATGGCTGTTGCTAAGCATTTATCCTGTCACTGTCAGCAATGTACAGTGTTTCTTTCCTTGTATTCGTAGCTGCAAACCCCTGAGGTTTTTTCTTCTACCTGACATTCCTTTTTGCAGTCTGCAAGCCAGAAAACATTTCTCTTACTTGCTGCCAAAGTGTTGCACTAATAAAGTTGCAGGATAGGTGCCTGTGTTACCTCAAGCTGTTAAATGAGGAGGATAACAGCATAACATGATGCACTGACTTAAAATCCTGTAGGCTGGCACAACTGCAGCTTTAGAACTTGATTTGGAATTCTACCAGAAGCAGTTCAGAAGCATAGCGAGTTTTAATTGTTGCAGTTCAAAACAGTATGCTGCAAGCAGACAAGCAATAAGCGTTCGTGTAGCCTAGTCTCTCAGTAAAACCTTGAGGTGTGGGTGACTCCAGCTGGCGTTGTGCCTTAAAGATTCCTAATGTTTAAGGTTAGGAAGGCAGTTGTGTTAGGTTAACTTAACGAGTCAGGCAACTTGAGTAAAGGACTGAAAGTGTCTTGAGGTATGCAGAAGGTCTGGGGCAAGGTACAGTTGTTAGCTATGACAGTTGAGAAACTCTGAAATGATGATGTTTGTATTTATAGTGTATTGGTAGTGGTGGCTGAGGTACTCCAACCTCTACTCCTCACTGGATTCTGTGTAGGGAGTGAAACTGGATATTTTGTCACTATCCAATTCAGTGAATTCTGTAGAATTAAATAGCCATTACCGTATGCTGGAGCTGTGACTACTGTGGACCTGGCATGCTGTTTGAAAAGAGTCTGTAAGCACTGTCCACCTGTCATGTGTTGTCTTTTAACCATTGAATGTTATGTTTTGTCTCTTTTTTAACTTGAAGCTGTTGCTCAGTTGTCTATTTTACTAATTGTTTTTTTGAAGCCGTGAAGGTCTCCAGTAGTATCAGGAGTGTGTAACTTGGTGTAGCTTTGTGTAGCAGTACTCATTCCAAGTTACTGGAATCGTGTTTGCTGATTTAAGTGTACAGAAAAGGTCTAGGCTTGCTTCCTGCCTGCTGGGTTTTTTCCAGGCAGATAAAGACCCCAGTGTATAATACAAAAGGAAATTGCATCCCCTTTTGCTACTTCTACATTGACCGTTTTCTTCTGACACAGATGGAAGATTTTCAGCTGTGTCTCTTCTCTAGAATAAAAATGATGAGGCAATAGAATTTCTGGAAGAAAGTTCTGAGGAGCGGACGCTGGCGCCCGGACCGCGACATCTGTTACTGTTTTTCAGAGAAAGTGATGTTAACAAGATATTAAGTTTGGTGCCTGTGCAGTTGCATCTCTGCTAGCTTTGCAGGCAAGAAAAAATACTCTACAAGTAATACAAATAACTATTAACGGTGGCTACATTTGTATGCCCTGCAGTGCATACTACTGGAATTGCTTTTTCCAAAAAGACAATTGAACTTAGACTAGCTCTTTGAGAAGTTTAGGACTGCCTGCTAATGTAGAGACAAAATCAGTGATTTTACCATGCTGATCATATGTCTTGATTTCCCCAGAAAGCCTTCCCCAATTCCGGTTACAATTACGTGCCATAGAAATAAGTTGGTAGAAGTACTTTCATGTAAAGTACATACTTTTGTGCATGAGAATTAGTTTTCAGAAGCGACTTACGCTTGATAAGTGTAAGTTACACTACGTACACTTCTGGCTGCAGGAAAGAAGTCAGAGAGTTGTGGTTAATGGGACAGAGTCTAGTTGGAGGCCTGTATCTAGTGGAGTCCCTCGAGGGTCAGTACTGGGACCTGCAGTAGTCAGTATATTCATCAACAACTTGGATGAGGGAATGGAGTGCAGTGTCAGCAAGTTTGCTGATGACACAAAACTGGGAGAAGGGGCTGGCACACCAGAAGGCTGTGCTGCCAGTGAGACCTAGACAGGCTGGAGAGTTGGGTGGGGAGAAATTCAATGAAATATAAGGGCAAGTGTAGTCTTGCATCTGGGCAAGAACAACCCCATGTACCAGTATAAGCTGGGGACTGACCTGTTAAAGAGCAGTGTAGGGGAAAAGGACCTGGGGGTCCTGGTGAAGAGCAGGATGACCACGAGCCAGTAATGTGCCCTTGTGGCCAAGAAGGCCAGTGGCATCCTGGGGTGTATTAGAAGAGGTGTGGTTAGTAGGTCGAGAGAGGTTCTCCTCCCCCTCTACTCTGCCCTGGTGAGACCGCATCCGGAATATTTTGTCCATTTCTGGGCCCTTCAAGAAGGACAGGGAGCTGCTTGAGAGGGTCCAGCGCAGAGCCACAAAGATGATTAAGGGAGTGGAACATCCCCCTTATGAGGAAACGCTGAGGGAGCTGGGTCTCTTTAGCTTGAAGAAGAGGAGACTGAGGGGTGACCTCATTAATGTTTATAAATATGTAAAGGGTGAGTGTCAGGAGGATGGAGCCAGGCTCCTCTCAGTGACACACAATGACAGGACAAGGGGCAACGGATGCAAGCTGGAACACAGGAGGTTCCACATAAATATGAGTAAAACTTCTTCACCGTCAGGGTGCCAGAGCACTGGAACAAGCTGCCCAGAGAGGTTGCGGAGTCTCCTTCTCTGGAGACATTCAAAACCCGCCTGGACACATTCCGGTGTGACCTGATCTAGGAAATCCTGCCCTGGGAGGGGGGCTGGACTAGATGATCTTTCGAGGTCCCTTCCAATCCTTGGCATTCTCTGATTCTGTGACTTACCCACTCGAAGTCGCGCTGTTCCAACAGCTCCGCAACACCCTGACTGTGTACTGCTGGATAAAACCCCCCGTTCTTTAGGGCAGCGTCTTCAAGAGGGGACAAGCCTCAGGTCTGTAACTCAGTGCAGAGGCAGCTACAACAGCCGAGGCCTTTCTGCATCCAGCACTTTAGTAGGGCAGAGGGAGAAATACGTCTGGAATGGTGCAGGATTCCAGTGAAGCATCTTTGTCACGTAGGAGAGCACGACGTGTTATGCGGTGAGTCTCAGGGATCCTTCGCTATAGTTTGTGGCTTCTGGCTAATAAAAGAAACTTCTGGAAATCCTTTGCTTCCCTCCGTGCACTCAGAGCACCTCCTGATGAAGCAAAGAGAGGAAAATGTTCTGCTGCCATGACACAATTTGTTTTACCCTTGCTTAGCCTGCTGCCATGTTTAGGGTTAGTCATGGTGATGTTTGATGAGAAAGGAAAAAATCGAGGTGTTTTTGTTGCTTCTGGTTCGAAGGTTTTCTACACAAAGACCACGTGGGCTGCAAGAAAATGACAGCAGAGAGCAGATGAAAATGACTTTCTTTGTCCTATAAACATCTAATACTGTTCTAATTATCTTTATGGGCATCTTACAACCTCTGTCAAGGTGAGGAATGAGTTGTGAATGGCAGAGGTAGTGACCCAAAGCCTTTGATTTCTTTGCTCTTGTTAGGGAGACGCAACTCCTGTAAGAAAATTCAGCTCCCATTACAAATTATTGTATGTCTTGGACGTTATCACAGAGTGGCAGAAAGTTGAAGACAGTCGTGTCTATCTCAGTGACTTCTGAACACAGCCAACAGGGAGGTTCCAAGAAGCAAACTGTAGATGACAGGAGTTATTGTCGTAGTTTTGATCTCCCTGGAGCACACTGTGAGATCTCCATCGCTGGAGCTACTGAAATCTCAGTGGGGAAAGCCCTGAGCAGCTGCTCGAAGCTGTCCCTGCTCTGAGCAGCGTGGTGGACCAGAGACCTCCCCAGGCTCCCGACTGGAGTGCTTCTGAACACACCTGAAGTGCTTCTTTTTGTCTGACAACAGTTACGCTCCTCAGCGTGCCTGGAAGTCCCTGAAAGCAGAGATGTTGCCATGTGCCAGCCAGCTCATCTGTTCAGCTCCAGATGAAGAGCTCCCAACACAGCAGATCTCAGGACCAGCAT
>JAVSBS010021191.1:45902-50902 GCA_033124195.1 Coracias cyanogaster
TGACCTCATTAATGTTTATAAATATGTAAAGGGTGAGTGTCAGGAGGATGGAGCCAGGCTCTTCTCTGTGATGTCCAGTGACAGGACAAGGGATAATGGGTGCAAGCTGGAGCATAGGAGGTTTCTTATAAACATAAGGAAAAACTTTTAACTGGGAGGGTGACAGAGCACTGGAACAAGCTGCCCAGAGAGGTTGTGGAGTCTCCTTCTCTGGAGATATTTAAAACCCGCCTGGATGCGTTCCTGTGTGACCTCATGTAGGTGATCCTGCTCCGGCGGGGGGATTGGACTAGATGATCTTTCGAGGTCCCTTCCAATCCCTAACGTTCTATGATTCTGTGATAATCAATAGGCTTATTTTTCAATTGAAGTGTAATACAGACTGCTGAGAACAGGAGGGGGAGAACAGTGTTAGTGAGCAAAATACATGGTGGCTTTTAACAGAAGAGGAAGAAAGTATGCAAGTATGCTGTCCTAGTTAGCAGGTCTTAAAAAGGATGATTAATTTGGGTTTGGGTAGTTCTCAGTAGTAGTAGTTTTAAGTAAAACCTTCAATGTAGTGCTTCTTCAGCATGGAGAGGGAAGAGCAAGCTTAAATGAGTAATTAATAGTCTGTAACCTCTTCTGATCCATGAACATACCTGGGTGTGCTGTGGAATGGAAAAGGAGTATCAATCCAGTTATTCTGGGAGGCTGTAGGTTGCAGCAGTCCTTTATGGGTTGTGTTGTGTTTTTTAAACTGAATACAACTGATTAATTTAGAATTTCACAGTAAATCTCTGATGGCATTTTAAATAGTATTTTGAAATGTCTAGTAGGCTTTTACCCCTAATAAAGGAAGCAGCAGCAGTGTTGTTGAACGTTTTAACCGAAACTGAAAAACCTGACATAAATTGTTCTTGAGTGTATTTTCAGATATGACAGGTAAATAGACGTATCCATTACATGTTTTAGGTGATATTAGCTATTTGAGCAGAAGAGGAGCAGTTTGAATGTAGATGAGGATGGTCATCATAGCGGGGTTCTTCTGTCACTTTTTTTACTTTGACAGTTCTATACCCATTTTCCTAGTGGTGGGAAACTTAGAGCTGTAAGGTCACAGACTACTTAAAAAGATATATCCTGATGTACAATTTGAAAAACTTAGTTCTTCTAAATATTGCTTCCAGAAAGAAGGGGCAGCACTTCAAGACTGTCCTAAATAATGACTATTCTAAACAAATACAGCTTTTCTCAAACTTTACTGTTTTTGCAAAAGAAAAAACGAATTGGTTAAACCAACATAGGTGACTGTGCTTCCTACAGCTCTATAGGTAAAACCTAAAATACACAGAAGGCTTGAAAACTGAAACTATTTTACTGACTCAAATAGACAAAATTGAGATGGTTATGATGGTAGAAATTTTGATCTTAATTCAGTCAAAGATGGTGGTACAGCATATCCTATTTTGCCCATTTTCCTCTGTCAGTCTGCGCATTGTATTTATTTACATCACTTAACGCAACCCATTCCTCAGCAATACATTTAGTGTCATACTCTAGAATAAAATACCTTGATAATACACGGAACCTTCAATTATCATCGGCAGTATGTTGGCTAGACCTATATAAATTCTAAATTTCAGGGGTTTTAAAAAACATTAATAAGCCTCTACTAACTGATCAATAGAAATATCTATCAGTACTAGAACAGTACATCCATTTTTGTCTACTAGTGCTACTCAGCTTTCTATGTACTAATCTTTGTGCTGGAGCTTTCTTGCCCTAACTTCTGTGTTTGGTGACAGTTAAAAATCTGAAGGACTTTTAGTTTATATAAAGTAGAATTAAAATCTAAACAGCCAACTCTTGTATATTTCGTCTATGAATTCTAGTTTGTTGTTTGTTAATGATGTTTATGAATGGTGTTACTACTAAGCTATTCCCCTATAAATACCTTTAAAAAACATTGAAATGAAGCAAGTTCTAGTGAGATTTAACTGTAAGAGTATTGAGAGGTAATTTCACAGCAGTATAAGCAAGTGCTCCATCCCTACTTGCTGAAGAATATTACTTTAAAAATAATCAGTAACTTGAAACGTAACAGCTGAATAAAATCTTATTCTTTCAAATGTTCAGAAGCAAAGTGCTGGTAACAATTTAGTGCTATTTCCAGTACATAATAGAAGGATTTGGAACAATATTTTGCAAAACTTAAAAATAAATTTTAAAATCACAAATGCACTGGAAAAATGCATGCTCAGCAGTGTTCGCTTTGTTGCAAATATTAAATCTCATTTTGGTTAGCTATTTGTATTGACTTGTTATAAGTACAATTTTTCTTCGAAATCCTTTTGTATCCAGAAGCAGGATACTTACTATACTTCTCATAGAAACCAGTTTTCTTCAGGCAAGCAAGCCTGAAGGAGTAGGTTAACAAAAATAATTAATTGCACTTTGTGAACAGGATTCACGTGTGGAGGCAATTTGTTGCCAAACAGTAGTGAACTTCCCTAAAAATGCAATTTCAACTGAATTCCAGAAGTATGAATACTATTTACAGCACTGATTTTTGAAGCATCTGTACAGTCCAAAGATAAAACTGAAGGAAAACTCTGAAAGGTGTATCCTAGACTGAATTTGCTAGGGGATTCGCATCTGCTCTTGATTCAATTGTAAATTGAAAACTGAGACTTCCTTTCATTTTGGAAATGTAAATTTAAAACAAAAAACAAACAACAGACCCCTAAACCAGCCAAACAAAAAACAACACAAAGACACCCTAACATTTTATGAAGTTAATCAATGAACTTAAGACTCCCCACCTCTGCACTACTGGGGGATAGCAGTTTATACCTGTGGGCTAGCCAGATGAAATTCCACTTGACTTGCGGTGCGCTGACTACTGGGTCACCTTTCAGACATTTTAAAGAGAAGGTTGTAGTTCTGTCAAAATCTGTATTGATGGTATTGCTTGTTCATGTGTGATTTAAAACAAAAGTAATGCTGTACTGGGATAGCTTGCACAGTTGTAAGCACACCCAGTTTAATGTTTTCAACTAAACTTAATTATAGGTCCTTGCTACCTTCAAGACCCTGCCTGCGAGGGCTGAGAGCGTGCAGTTCCCAAGTTTTGCATAGAAACCTAGTGTACTAATAACGCAGATGCTGTAGTTTCCCAAAGTGAAAACAGCGGTGCCATTTCTGCCTCTTAGAGGTTTTGGTGGGGTTTGATTGCGTTTTGGTTCCCTCCTCCCCCTCCCTTTTTTGGTATATCGAGCTAAATGCAGCAGAGAAATTAAAGCCTATATACTACCAAAAAAAAAAAAAATTAGGCAAGGCTTAATTTGAACAAAAATTCTTGGGAGGATGGTAGCCTTTTTGCTATAAAGGTGCATTAAGGCTCTTAGGAAATTGCTGTGGTGTACATATATAATTCTTATTTTTTTAGGATTATAAAATAGATGTGTTTATATACACAACACCTACGTATTTTGATATAGTATTTTCTCGTTTTATATTTTGTTCAGCATTTACAGCCGAACAATACCAGCAACATCAACAGCAACTGGCACTAATGCAGAAACAGCAGCTTGCACAAATTCATCAACAGCAAGCAAATAGTAATTCCTCTGCCAACACATCACAGGTGAGGGATTTGTCTGTGCTATGATTTATCCCTCATTGTTTCCCACCAGGGTTCATCTCTAATTGTCAACTGTTGCCATAGAACCTTGAAACTAACCAACAGGAAAGTGGCTTTCGCCTGAATCTACATCATAGCCATTCTGTAAAGTGTTTAGAAGGGACACTGCAGGTGAGTGTGGCAGGCATTGCCTCTGCTCCCTCTTAACAAAAAAAAAATGGGTCAGTCAATTAATAGAATTTTCAAAGCCTTAGAAATATGAGTTGCTGAGATCTCCAACCATGTCATTATCCTCATGGTAGCGGGGGATTTTTAGAGCAGGATTTTTAGTTTATGCCTAAAGCTAACTATGTCCTCCATACAGCTGTGGAAGTGTCTAATACTCATAAATGTGTAGTGATTACAGTGGTGATGGACACATTAAGAGGTTCAGAAGTTGTTAGCAGTATGAACTTCTGAGTTGGGTTTAAAATTTCATTAAAATAAACTGACCTGTGAAACAAAAATTGTTCCATAGAACTTTGGAAATAAGTTTTTGTATTGTAAATAGTTGTGGGGATTTTCTTCTCTGTTGTTATAATGGAGCTAAAAGTGCATGGGAAAAAAAAAATCACAATTCAGATTTTAACTAGTTGTACCAAATGCTGGCAGTTTGGTCTAAGAGAATGACTGGGCCACAGTTCTGATTTACATGTATTGGTTTTTGGTTTACTAGTTTGTGCGTAGCTTTAAAATGGGGAGAGTACTGACTTCCAAAAGCCTCAATAACATATATTTGCCGCCATTGTTCTTTTTAGGGTTTTGTTTCCAAGACACTGGATTCTGTTAGCGCTCAATTTGCTGCTTCAGCTTTGGTTACATCAGAACAACTGATGGGATTCAAAATGAAGGATGATGTGGTGCTTGGAATTGGGGTGAATGGCATTCTTCAAGCCTCAGGTACGCAGCTGTTTGGCAGAATTTGATTGCATCTTGGTTTTTACAGTGGAATGTGTCTGTCTTGAGTTTAGTGTTTTCTCAAAAATGAGCTTAGTGTTGTTCTTCTTTTCCAGGAGTGTACAAGGGCTTACATCTCAGTAGTACTACACCTACAGCACTTGTCCATACAAGTTCATCATCAACAGCAGGTTCAGCCTTGTTACAGCCTTCAAATATAACGCAGACTTCAAGTTCCCACAGTGCACTGAGTCACCAAGTAACTGCTGCCAATTCTGCAACAACTCAGGTTCTGATTGGGAACAACATCCGATTAACTGTACCCTCATCAGTTGCCACTGTAAACTCTATCACCACACTCAATGCACGACATATACCTAGGACTTTAAGTGCTGTTCCATCATCTGCCTTAAAGCTGGCTGCAGCAACAAATTGTCAG